>JAKZJZ010000612.1:0-42996 GCA_022702705.1 Papilionanthe hookeriana x Papilionanthe teres
AACATTTCTAAACTCCCCGCAAACTCCACAAACTCGACCATGGACCCCTAATCACCTAGAGGGTTGAAATCAAATGCGGAAGTTTAAAGGATGAGTTCCTATGTGACTCTTTCGGCCTTAGATCGCCTCCGGGTGGCCCGGTCCTGATGAAGGGGCCGACTTACACTACACTTACACACTACATTTCCACACACTTCCTAAAACCACACCCATACCCAACTTGACCTCCCGACTCATGTAGGTGATTCACATGGATGGTCCTTAACCCCTAAGCCCTCAGCTAAGAGGGTTAAGAACAACATAAATAATGCCTCAAATGAGTCCTCTCATGGCTCATATGGGCTTGAAATGACTTCATGGCTCAACCAAAATGACTTATTTCCACTTACATCCACCCAATCTTCAATTTCCCAAATTTTCAATTTTTGACCCCCGGGACCCTACACCTACTAAACCTACCCAAAACCCTTGAATTACCCAAATTTTTGCAAAATTTCCAAATTACCTAAAGTTCTTCAAAATTATTCCCAAACATTTCTACACCACTCAAATTGACCATCTATATCCAAAAATACCAAAAATTCCAAGAAAACCTCCCAATACCCTCCAAATACCCAAAATACCCTTCTCGACCCAAAAATCCAAAAATTCAGAAAATTCCCAGAAAATTCCAGAAAATCCTAAATATTCCCAATTTCATTTTGTCCAACTACACCATGGGCCAATTTTGTCAATTTACCCTACTTTTGTCAAAACCCCCAAATCGACCCATTTTAACCCAAAGTGAACCCAATGTTAAACCAAACCTATCCAATTGACCCCAATTTTGGTCCAATTCAATTCTAAACTTCAATTCAACATTCCCAATACCAATTTAGACCAAATCCAAGTCCAATTTGATTGACATTTGGATCCAATCTCACTTTTGGCCTTAAAGCCCAATTTAGACCCATGACCCAAACTTAACCCAAACTCACCCAATTCAACTCCAATTAACCTCAAATCTTTTCTAAATCTTCCTTAACATTCCCACAAACAAAACCCTAACATGATTTGCCCAAAATTTAGACCCAAACCCTACTCAAACTCAACCCAAGGTTAAAAGGCCCATTTTGACCTAAGCCCAAAACCTAACCCAAATTCAACCCAATTCAAACCCAAATCACCCCCAATTTGTTTCAAATCACTCATGACACATCTATGAGCTAAACCCAACAATTATTTGGCCCAACCTCTTTACAAAATTCCCATCCATAAATTCATTTTTAAACTTAAGGGGCCCATTCCTTAAACCATTTTAAAGCCCATTTCCTTCAAAATTCAAAAGCCCAAATCTACCCTAAAGCCCATATGACATTTCCTCTCATCATACTTTCAATTAAAATCATCCCTAAGTCCTAAATTCATCATCAAATAATTCCAAATCAAGCCTCATGCCAAATCACCCCTAAATACCAAAATTTTCATTAAATCCATTTCCATGAAATCGACTTCACTTTTCCCAAGCCAAATGGAGCCATGGAGCCATGCACAAGCCATATGCAAGCCATGAGAGCCTCTTTACATGTCACCATGCCATTTTGGGCAAAAGGAGGAGGCTCTTTCCTTAATTCCTAAAGGTGATTAACCACTTCCATGTTTCCACTAAACCATGCTTAAGCCTAATCGTGCTTGGATCATGACTCGACCCTACTGATTATGCCGAGCCAAATCACTTTTCCCTCAGCCAAAACCAGGCCTTGGGTGGTGCACCTAGCCCAAATGGGTGGGTTGACCCATTTAGGTTCAAATCTAGCCATGCCCCATTCCACTTTGGATCAAAGCCTTTACACATGTCCATGGCCAACTGATCAGCACAAACCTCCAGCCCCGACCCACCCGACCTCGAGGGTGACCCATGCCCGGCCGGCCGGCCACCGTGCCGCCGGAAAACACCATGGCCGAGAGTTCACATGTGAGCCAACATTGAAATTCTCACTCGCCGAGCCGCCCCATCCCTAGGGCTACCATGGCCGATCTTCTCCTCACCGCAGCACTCGATCCCAAGCCCTAACTCCCCCGGGAGGCCTTCCACCCTCTCCTATTTAAACCCCTCACCCTCTCGGCCAAAGAAGAGCTGAAGCACAAACCTTGCCAAAACTCGCCAAAATTGTTCCGACCCTTCTCCACCCTTAGAGCACTTGATCCCCAGGTGAATTCCCCGCCATTTCTCCTCCGAAAGCTCAATTTCGTAGTCGAAATTCCACCCAAAACCAGGACACTTCTCCACAATGAGCCAATTCTCAAATCGATTGTCTCTACACCTTCACTGCACCAAGGAAGGTGTCCACCATCAAAAGCCCCATCTCCAGGCCACCCAGCTGCTCCAGCCCTCCAAGCTTTGTGATCGGGCTTGGTCGAAATCATATCCGTACAATTCACTGCACCAGGAGACTTCATCCGGAGCTTGCTAGACCCAATCGAAGGTGCAACAACTCTCGCATTGAAGCCACACTTCTCTCGAGCTAAGGTATGAGTTAACTCTCCATCCCGAGCTTCGGAGATTCTCCATTTCAAATGCCTTAGTTTCAATGCATGTTAGCCAGTATAGATGTGTTCGTCTCTTCAAGACGAATCCATAGAGTATAAGAACGTAAAAATCCATCGAGAATCGAGTGAGATCTTAGGGATTTAGTGTGGACGGCTCTCGGGTGAGAACACTTGGGGACGATGAACGGATGCCGTCCATTCAATACACGCGCGCACGAACGGCTCGCGATGGCGTCGGACCGAGAGACGGTGCGAGAACCGCGGGGCCCGGGCCGCCGACTCGAGTGGCGGCGTCGAATGGGAGCGCGCCGCGTGGCCTTTCGGAGTCGCCGAGGATGCGCCGGCGCCGCGTGGATAAATAGAAAATTAGGGTATTTTCTTATTTATTTAATTCCCTAAACTTCAAAAATTCATATCTCCGTGTAGGAAAATCACAAAAATAAAATAAAAATACCCTCTCGCTCAAGTGAACGTAGGAGAATAATGTGGAAAAGAAATCATTTAATTTCATCAAGTATTTTATTTTTTATAATTTATTTACTCTCTGCATACATTTAATTCTCCATGCATGTATACAATTCACCATGGCATGAGACCATAGGGCTTTTGAAGCCTCCGAACTCGGGAACATTCCCTGAATTTTCCAAGGTCGTAGGCCATCTCTGTGAAAAGTTATTTATTTTTCAAATGCATGTTGCCGTTTTGAGTATTTTAATTCCAAAAATTAGCATGTTGTGAAATAAATTCTAGGAAAATTTGGTGATGTTCCTTATGACCAGAGAACCCTAGGAAAAATAGATTTTGGCTTAGTTCATTCGAACAACTCTAATCTGGCTTAAACACCCAAAATAGGTCTTTAATTAATTAGAGTTAACCAAACATCAAATTGACTTGAAATCAATTCTCCACTGACCTTTAGGATCAGAGGAATCCACCATAAAGATTTGAGGTCAATTGGACTTGGTTAGCCCCATTAATTGGGTCGATTAAGTCACTTAGCCATTTTAAACTTTAAAAATTCATAACTTTTAAAATACTTTTCAAAAATTCACCAAATTGGTTTTGGAGCCTCTCTGATATCAGGGGAACCTAAGAAAATTAAAATTTCAATTTTCTAAAAAAGTTGATTTTTAATAATATTTTAATATTTTTAATAATTAAAAAATAATAAAAATCACAAAAATAATAAAATTCACCAAAATGTCACATTTTGAATTTTAATCACTTAGGAACAAATCCCACATTTTTCCTAGGTCTATTTAGTGAGATATTGAATTTTAAAACCCTAGGGTAATTTTAAAATTAAAAAAATGTATTTTCTAGCATTTTCACTAAAATAATTATAATAAATCATAGAAAAATCAGAAAATTGTAAAATTTGCTTCTCTGGTTTCCTTGATATCAGAGAGATTTTTGAAAAATATAAAACCCATTTTTCAACATTTATTTTATTTTTAAATTAATTAACACTCCAAAACTCAAAATAATTATAATAAAAATAATATAATTCAAAAAATCACCAAAATTGGTCCAAGTGCTTCTCTGGTCATTAGGAATGTCCCCTAACTTTCTTAAGGACAGAAACTTTCCCTTGGTCATGTTATCAAATTTTCCTTGAAAATCTCCATTTTCCACCAAAAATAATTATATAAATAAATTAAATACAAAAAAAATCACATTTTCTCCTCTCATGTCTTTATTGACATATGAGTGAAGTCACATAAAAATTTCAAATTCATTTAAGTTCAATTTAGTGAGTTATGAAATTATTAAGCTTAAGGGGTAAAATGGTAATTAAACTTTTAACCCTTAATTAAAACTTTAGGTTTAACAAAAAATCAACAAGTAAAATATTTGATCTTAATCTGATTTGGATGATTGAAATTTAAATAATTAAAGGGTAGAAACCCATTAAATAATTTTAAAATGATTAAACTTTAATTGAATAATAGATTAAATTTGGAAGAATAATAAAATTGGAATTATTAAAATAAGGGATATTTATTAGGAAGAGATTTATTCTTTAATTTAAAAATCCCTAAATTAATCATCTCATTAATGTTCAACTTTTAATTAAAATGATAATTCAAATTCAAAATATTAAAAGACTTAATTAAATTATTAAACTCTTTTGAAATTTCAATTAAAATTAAAAATAAAGTAAATTAAAGATAAATTAAATTAAAATTAAATTAAATTTAATAATTAAATTAAATTAAGACAAATTAAATTAAATTAAATTAAATTAAAATTAAATCAAATTAAATTTAATAATTAAATTAAATTAAAATTTAATAATTAAATTAAATTAAATTAAATAATTAAATTAAATTAAATTAAATTAAATAATTAAATTAAATTAAACAATTAAATTAAATTAAATTAACTTAAATAATTAAATTAAATTAAATCAAATCAAATTAATTAAATACCAAATCAAATTAAATTCAACTATGTTAAACTAAATCAAATTCAATTAAATTAAATTAAATTAAATATAAAACAACTTGAACACTATTCCAAATTTAAACCCTTTAACTTAAATCAAATCATTTGAATACTAATTTACCCTCGAAAGTTTTAGTTATCATAACTCCTAAATGAAACATTAAATGAAATGTTACTTCACTCATAGTGATATTCAAATATCCTAGTTCACCGAGCAAGATAACAATAAAACTTGAAATTCTCGGACGATTAATTCATTTGTATAATTAAATTCATTTGGACTTAAAACAATCCTAGAAATATTGAAAAGATGTTTAAGATTCCTCTTAAACACTTCCTCAATATGATAGGATATTTATAAGAACAATCGACTTAATTGTTCTTCGATGAAGAAAATCGTCCTCAAACAAAAACACAAAGAACCTGGACGTCATAGGAAATGACTAGCTATAGGATTAGGAATTTGGTAGAAAACCATAACCTTTCCCTTAGCCTTTACCTAGGAACTTGCTTAAATATTCTAATTATGTTTTAAGTGTAACTGGGATGACGGGAAGACCCTCCAGTACGCTTTTATTTTTATTGCAATTTATTTTCTTGCAATTTACTTCCTCGCAATTTACTTTATCGCAGTATGCACTTTACTTTTCTTGCATGATAAAACAATCGTTGCATGAAAACCCACACCTTTAGGATAGATTCCTAAAACTGAAACCAAATTAAGTTAAAAGTCATTGCAAGATAAAATTCACCGCCACAACATTTCAAAATATAAAACAACTCAAAATTTAATCACAAAACGTAACACAAAACTACAATTACAACTAAATTAAAACGTCCCGTTGGATGATCGGGAATACCTCGGATGATGTAACCTACGTGTCGCTAACGGATTTCCCACGGCCTAAATGAAAGTGTGGAACTCATTCAGCTAAGTTTAGCAAATTCATCCGGACTAAGTGAATCCGATAAAAATAATGATGCCTGAAGGATGGAACCGCGGGATCTTAACCGATGTCGTTATAATCAACTTTAAGATTTGTTTTAATCAAAATACAAAACACTTGGAAATTAAGACCTCTCTAAACCAAAACACTTTTCTCATCCCCCGATTTATGATTTCTAAAACTAAACCTCTCGCAACAATAAGGAGCTCGGAGCATGGTGGGCAAGCACGACCATCGTCATCAACAAAACTTCGAACCTACTTCACAGAAACTTTTCTAGAATTAAATAACCAAGCCATAGGACTTCGAGGTAGCTTCGCCTAGTGCAACATAAATCCTCAACTCTTCGTTAGTGCATTTGCATTGCAAATTAAGCCCTAACCGGTCTTAGGATTCCGAGGTAGTCGTCCGATACGACAATAAACCCTCACATCTTCTAGTGCTATTTGTTTGATTTTATCATACAAATATAAGCCCTAATTAATTAAAATTGGCAAGATCGAAATATTAAATAAACATTAGGACTTTCCTAAATTCAAGCCAAACAATAGGATAGTCGGGAAATTACCGAAGTTCACTTCGAATCGCTGATTTCTCCTACCTCTCTTCCTTTGGATTCACAAAACAAAATGTTCCAAAATTTGATCCATTCCCTATTGAAATTCCAAAATTCAATCTTTGAAAACCTTAAACTTTGAAATTCTTGAGAGCAGTAATTATCGATTATTATCGAGAGTTTTCTTAAGTGATTCCCGTCACTTAAGATGTAATTAACTATGTGGGCTTGCCCTTATAGGAATTTTAAAGAACCTGTGTAATATAAACCCCGTTTAATGTTTTCATATTAAGCAGGGAAACTTGTCGGCTTATAAAATTGGTTCGCAGTACCAAACGGATGTCACTAATCTTCTAGTTTATTTAATCAAGCCCCACCATCAAGCAATGGTGTCTATCCTTAGGGATAGATACACTGGCTTGTGGTGCGGTGCTCGTTTATATAAACTATTTGGGATGTGAGGTCGGTTTAATCTCATATCTTAAAACCTTCAAATTTAAAATTATTTTCAAAATCAAATACTACTTTTCAAATTATTTATTTTAATTAAATTAAAAATTCGCCGACAGATTTCGTTAGGCGACCCTTTTCAAAATAAAACACACAACCTAAAAATATGCCGACAGATTTCGGCGACTCCACTGGGAGAATTCCTCTCTCCATTATAATCAAATAATTCCGTTTTCAAAACTCAGTAAGTGTATCCATGTCCCTAATGGATCAAACTACCCTTCTTTCCGTTGGAATACTATGTTCATTTCTATCTCGAACAAGTATAGCCAACATTCTCTCGGATTTAGGAGCCACTCGTTTAGACACCCCTAAACAGAGAGGTTCCGAGATCCTTTTACCTCATTTCTGAGGTGGGGTGGACCCCCGATAAGTGTTAGTTTAGGAGTGATCCTTCGAGTCGGGAAGTCTTGCTTAAGACTTTCTTTTCCTTTCTGAATCGGATTCCTTACCTTCTCTACACCTTTCGAACATTCCGTTCTAAATAAACAAACCCTCTAATAAGTGATTCTTTTAACAAATGATTCTTTTATAAATACATGAACGAAGAATGAGTTCGGACTCTTTTCAATTCCTTTCTTTTCGTCCCGAAGAAAAGAAGCATAACTCGGGACCGACAACTCGTAATCTACCTCGCGAAATGGAAGCCCCGAAACCGATTTTCTCCTTCACCAACGGACCGGACTTCGCCGTCTATAAGGATGAGCCGCCCGACAATGGGGTCATCCGATTCGGGACGAGGATTTGGAAACACGAACGTCAAAGTCACCGACGTCTCCTCTTTGCACCGACAAACAAGGTATCCGAAGCCGAGGAACCACCGCTCGAGTTCAACCTTAGGTCGACCCAAGAGTTTCCTCCCCCGCAAAGGGTCCCGACTAGGAGGAGTACCGCTCGTCCGCAGAGGACCGTTCTCACTACCCCCACTCGGTCTAGTTGTTTCCGCACCTACCCCGACTTCGCCAAATCAAAGGGGAAAGAAATTCGTAACTATGATAAACCCGTTACCGTGGAGGGTACGGATCTTCCCGTAAGACCTTCCGTCTTCGAAATCGGGTCCAGCTCGAAGATTCCTTCGCCGACAAAGACCCAAAGAAGAAATAGAAATAGAAGGATCGCCAGTGGAAGCCGTAGCCGCCGAGATCGCCTTCCCGGAGGAAATTCCGTAGTTGCCGTAATATACACCGTTACCGTAATATACACCACCGCCCGACTACATACCACTTTTGGGAGGAAGCGAGTTCCATCCCCTCTCCGCCGCAGAGGATGAAGAGAATGTTCGAAAGATTGCCGCCACATTACCACAAGCCCCGCATACTACAACGATAGACCGCAAGAAAAGAACCAGTAACTACGCCGTTTGCTCGACCGCAAACTTTGGTAGAAAAGTTAGCAAGGAAGGAAAACTCGCCCCGTGTCGGAAAT
Organism: Papilionanthe hookeriana x Papilionanthe teres; assembly: GCA_022702705.1. Taxonomy (NCBI): domain Eukaryota; kingdom Viridiplantae; phylum Streptophyta; class Magnoliopsida; order Asparagales; family Orchidaceae; genus Papilionanthe; species Papilionanthe hookeriana x Papilionanthe teres. The sequence continues at coordinate 8,416 of JAKZJZ010000612.1, forward strand.
TCTACGAAGGATAGGGCGGGTGCCGGCCAAATCCCGTCTCGGGCCTCGAGTAGAACCCGCCGTCATGATAGAAAAGCCAAGCAAGAGAATGAAGGCTAGCCCGCCCGTCGTAGTATCGTGGTTACAGATTAGGGAGGATACCACCTTCCAGAGCATTCGGCCGACGTACCATCCGGTCCTAGACCTTCCGCCGCTAGAAGGATGGTGTGGCGTCCCACTACGGGGCGCTGAGACCGAAACGACAGCTCGAGAAAGAAAGTCTCGCCAGAGGCCGGAATCGAAGAAAGTGCTACCGCGATGAAGGGGACTCGTGAAAAAGGACCCGGCAACCATCGCATGACAACCACAAAGATACACGTAAAGCTCCGCTAGAAGATGCCATGGAAAAGCCGAGAACCGACATCCGACGGTTGGCAAAAGAAAGAGAAGAAAAGTTCGGAGATGAGATCGACTCATCGGAATTCATGGACAATGAATATGCGGAAATCAACATGGTTGAGACACGAGCTTCATCGCCTTCTCAAGGTGCTCCTGCAACTTGCAGAAGAGAGGAGCCGAACCGATGAAGAGACAACTTCAGAAAAGGACGACACGATCGCTCAAATGGCGAAGAGGATGGAAGAGATGGCCATAGCTCTAGCCACTCTCCAAAGTCAAGTACAACCACATAGAGAGACACCCCCGTAAGTCATTCACATCGTAGACGGAGGGAAGGAAATTACATCCGTCAATGGGGATGACCAACGAAAAGGATACAACACAAAGTATGATCCCCGAAAAGGATATCAAGAACTTGGTAGAGCAAGCAGTGCGAGAAGCCCTAGCACAATCGAAGAACGGGACATCCATTCGGACGGGTAGACCTTACCCGAAGAATTCGACGCCGTCCAATACCCAAAGGGCTTCGTACCACCTCTCGTTTAAGACCTTCGACGGAACCGGGAACCCCCGACAACGATGTTGCACACTTTCGTGCCGCTTGTTGCAATGCCGGCGGGAGCGATGCGCTACTCTTCCGACAGCTTCGTTAGCAGTCCGTCAGAATCGCCTTCGACCGGTATGCGAACTACCCAACGGTCTCCGTAAAGACATTCTCGCAGCTAGAGAGCCTCTTCATTAAGCGATTTGTCGGAGCTCAAGCACCACATCACTATAGTGATTTAGTGGTAGAGAAACAAAGGCCGAATGAAACTCTTGTGGATTACATACTTCGATGGAGAAATTTAAGCATGAAGTGTGAACCACAACCGCAAGAACAACATGCACTAGCATCTTGCTTAAAAGCATTCACGGCCCGATAAAGACTTCTCCTCAAGGGATTCACTATTAAGACTTTCGAGAAGTTGTTAAGCAAGGCCGGAAGCTTGCAAGAAGAGGCGAAGCAATTAAGTTTCGCCGACAAGACGGACAAGCGTAGCGCCGTGAAGACCTTCGAGAAGAAATCCGGGATCGTTGGCAGCAGTTGACAAGGGCAAACAACCAATGCAAATACCACCGTAACGGCCGCGAAGAACCACAACAAAATTACCAACAACCCCGGTCCAGCTACCAGTCGTCCCCGCAAGATGAACAACCACCTCGTCCGCAACGTACATTAAGGGAGCTTCGAGCAGAGAATATCCGTTCAAAAATGAAGCAAGCATCGAAAATGTTCCGTAGCTTAATGAAGACTCCAGATTTCCAACTGCCGTAACCCAAAAGACCGGAGGAAGTCAACAAGAAAGGTGATCCCAACTTTTGCCCCTACCATCTGGATGCTCGGGCACAAGATAGAAGATCGCATTACCTTCAAAAGTTGGCTCAACGACAACCTTCGGAAAGGAAATATAACAATCCCGAAGGAGTACATGAAGGAACCCCGTAAAGGAGGTTCCGTCAATGTTATCTCAACCGATCCCGTCATTCCGATACATCCCTATGCAACCGACGATGGATGGACTACCGCTCGGACGAGATCTTCGAAGAAGATTTTAGACAACATCCGAACCGCTTCGGTGCGAGCTTCAATTCGTAGTTCGAGACCCGTTAAGCCGGTACTATCACTCGCGATGGAAGAACCACCTCGACAGAGACAATCGAAGAGAAGAAGAAAATTGACGAAGAAGAGGGGACCGAGATTCCTAAGGCTAGACTAGGGGCCGCTTATCCTAGGATAGTTGCTTCGATTCGGGGAGAAATCCCTCGAACCTCTCGATTTTGTATGATTATCTCGCTCACTTCGGTGGGATCATATAATGATAAGGGTGATGGCGTTGGCTACGTTTTGATCGTTTCTAACGATTACGTAACTAGCGACAATCCGGGCGTCGATTTCGATACCAACAACAATTCTCAAATCATACAAGATCTCGACGATCAAAATGACGAAGAAGACATCCATCAAGGAGGCTACGAGAGCTCAACAAGCAACGGCTCTATCTGTGAGTTTCGAGGAGCTCCAGTTACGATAGAGTTAGAGCCTTCAGATCTTGAAGATAGTCCAGAAGAGCCTGTCATTCCGATTCAGGGAGAGACACCGACAAACTCAACACTAGATTCAGAAGAAATTACAGAAGTCAACTTAAGAAGTGGAAAAGTTCTACCTCCGAGAATGGGTCCAAAAGACAAAGGAAAGCAGGTGGTTGTTCAAGAAGAACCAACCCCGACAGAAGAAATACCCATTCGAGAAGAAGCCGAGACGCAGAGAACAAAGTGGACTACAACGTGCTAGCCCATCTTAGGAAACTACCGGCCAAACCGAGCATTTACGACGCTCTCATCTTATCAAAGGAGATGAGAGAAGCTCCGATCAAGGCCTTACTTGATCCGGAAATTCGCTTAGCTCAAATGGCCTGGAGATTCCTTAGATGAGGTTTGCTCGTTAAAGGAACAACCGAGGTGTTACCTTCACGTGACAATGACCTACTACTTGGGACAGCAGATCACAACCGACCATTGTACATTTCGGCTACGATCGGGAAGTTTACGCTCTCCGCAGTTTTGGTGGATCCAGGAGCATCAATCAATATAATGAGTCTTCGAACACTAAGCATACTTGGAAATTGATGCTCGTGAGCTCGAGGCCGACAAAATGTTATTAAGAGGATTCAACCGTAAAGGAGAAAGAGCCCTCTGTCAATAACGCTATCGATGAAGACCGGTGACTTAGCAAAGACAACCGCAAAATTTCATATAATCGATTCGAAACGTCGTTCAACGCTCTAATCGGGCCGACCATGGATACATGAAAACAGGATGGTACCATCATCTCTGCACCAAAGGCATCAAGTACTACGACGGAGGGGAACAAGTGCATCAAAGGCGACTTACAACCATTCTCCGTACATGAGATCGGGATCCATGAAGATGCAGCTTATTATGCACCGCCAAAGAAAACAATCTTCTCCAGTAGATACCGTAACAAATGAAGCAAAGAAAGTTCGAGACAACGAAGAACCTCGAAGTTCTAGTCCAACAGCCACTCACCACTCCCTTCCGGCGAGATGGTGAAGGTTTCTCCACAACTCGCATCCGAGGTCGAGGCCGGGACGAGGCCGTGGTAGAGACATTAGGACAATCGGACAGAGAAAACCCGCCATCAATGTTGATCGGGAAGATAGTTCCAAGAAGAAAAAGAAATCAAGCAAGAAGCAGCAACAATAAGTCGAAAGAAGCCGCAATACAAGATCTCCCTCGAAGATGAAAAGAACGAAGAATACAAATCAATGTACGAGAAGATTAACCACTACGTACATACTATGACCCTAACTCCGATCCATTCTAATAAGATCGAGGGTATGGAGGTCAAAGAGGTACGTAGTGATGGTGCAAAGCCGATCAAATTCTATCGCGGTGCTTCTTCCTCCAAAACCGAAAATAATGTACAATTCGAAGATGTCACTTCGTCGAATTAATGGAATTACCTTTCGAGTGGTACTCTCCCCGTGTTCAAAATTTAATTCAACGTGGTTTCTTACCTCGACAATGGACGAAAGGCCAATCACAACATTTTGAAAAGTTATGGAATAACTCCGCCGTCCTCCCAATTCAAAGTATGGACTCGGATTCGGCACAAGTAGGGTCGGCTGACGATACCGAATTTTGCTTGGTTGTCACTCGCAAGTCCAATGAAAACCGCATGGAAACTACGGACGAACTCGAAGATTTACAAATCGGAGACGCTCCACCAGAATTCGAAGAAGAAATTAAATCCACAATAGATGAGTTAACGGAAGTTAACTTAGGTACTAACAAAGAGCCTAGACCTACCTTTGTTAGCTCCTTACTCAATAAAGAAGACTCCGAAGAAATAATCAAGTTATTAATGGAATTTAAAGACCGTTTTGCTTGGAGCTACGATGAAATGCCGGGATTAGCCCTCGCAGGTTGCAGTCCATAAGCTAGGAGTGGATCCTACTTCGTTCCGACGACAAGGTCCCGAAGAATGCGTCCGGAAATCGAACAACAAGTCATAGCCGAAGTTAAAAAGCTAATAGACGCTAAATTTGTCCGCGAAGAACAATACCCGACTTGGCTAGCCAACGTAGTGCCGCCGAAAGAAGAATGGTCGATCAGAATTTGTGTAGACTTCAGAGATTTAAACAAGGCATGTCCAAAAGATGAATTCCCTCTACCGATTCCAGAATTAATGATCGACATTGCTTCGACACATGAAATATTCTCGTTCATGGATGGATCTTCAGGATACAACCAGATAAAAATGGCTCCAGAAGATGAAAAGCTTACAAGCATTCGTAACGCCGATCGGAGTATTTTGCTACACAAGTGATGCCATTCGGATCGAAGAACGCAGGAGCAACCTACCAAAGAGCAATGACAAGAATTTTTGATGATCTCATCCACAATCAAGTCGAATGCTACGTGGATGATGTCGTCATCAAAAGCAAAGTAAAGGAAAACCACTCGTATGATTCGAGAATTGTTTTCGAACGATTAAGACAATTTAACCTTAAGATGAATCCCTTAAAATGCGCCTTCGGCGTCACCTCCGGAAATTCTTAGGATTCGTTGTCCGACATCGTGGAATTGAAATCGATCCGGAGAAGATTAAAGCTATCTTAGAAATGCCGCCTCCCAAAACCTTAAAACAATTACGATCTTTTCAAGGGAAGCCGGCATATCTTCGACGCTTTATCTCAAACCCGTCGTGTAGGTGTCAGCCTTTCTCGGCACTAGTTAAAAAGGACGCCAAATTTATTTGGGAAGGGAAATGCCGAAGGCCTTCGAAGACATTAAACAATATTTAATGACACCTCCGTCTTAGCAGCCCCGGCCTCGTGTAGACCGTCGATACTTTACACCGCGGCTCTAGACGACTCTCTCGGAGCCCCGTTAGCCTGTGTCAATGATGAGGGTAAAGAAAATGCTCTTTACTACTTAAGCCGTCGTTTACTTCCGACGGAAGTAAGGTATCCCGCAATCGAAAAGCATTGTTTGGCCCCGATCTTCGCCGCTCAAAAGCTCGTGCACTACATGCTTTCTCATAAGGTCAACTCGATTTCGAAGTTTAATCCATCGCAATACTCGATGACTCGTCCAACACTTTCCTGCGGACTTGCCGGATGGTCAATGATATTATCGCAATTCGATATAACTTTCGTGCCTCGCGTGCCGTAAAGGGACAAGTCTTAGCAGACTTCCTCGCAAAGACACCCTTCGCCGCCGAATCTCCTCTCAATGACGATCTCGCCGATGAACAAATAATGAACCTAGAAGACCTCGACGATCGACGTTGGGAATTATATTTCGACGGAGCATCTTCAAGACACAAAGACGAAGAATCGCAAGTGATAAGTGCCCTGTGAAGGCAGAATCGGGCTAATCTTTATAACACCGGAGCGGGGATGTTAAGATACTCCTACCACTGACGTAACCGTGTACAAACAACGAAGCGTAATACGAAGCCCTCATAACGGGATTGGAATTAACCATTCAAATTGGGATAACAGTACATCAACATCTACTGGGATTCACAGCTAATCATTCAACAGATCGTCGGACAATACAGAATTTTCAAACCAAGACTCGAACAATACTTCCAAGATGCCATACACACTGTTGGAACAGATTCCAAATGTGACAATCTACAAAATTCCTAGAAAAGAGAATGCTTTAACAGATGCTTTAGCTCGTCTCGCAAAAGAATTTGCCTGTTTGCAAGATGAATCGATGGAAGTGTCAGCTCACTGACGTCGAGTCCTATCACAGCTCGACATAGACACAATACACAAATCAGCAAAAGAAAAAGAATCAACATGAAGAAGTGATGTAAAACACGCAAGATCGGCGACAACCATCGATGAACTACTCCGCAAACAGAAAGCTACCGCATGATAGGTCGCCGGCCCATCGATCAAGAAAAGAACTCCGTCTTACGCATTAATAAACAACACATTGTACGAAGGTCTTTTGATCAAATGCGGCTAAGGTGCTTAAGCGGGTCCGAGGCCCGTGAAATCGTTAAAGAGGTGCATTCGGACTCCGTGGCGCTCACTCACCGGTCCAAAAATGAAGATGAAAATTAAAAGACTAGGGTACTACCGGCCCTCGATGATGACCGACCGCATGAAAATCGCCAAGAGCCGTCATCAATGCCAAGTGCACGGAGTGGTTCTACACCAACCTCCAAATGTGCTACACCCGACAATTGCGTCGCGGCCATTCGAATGTCGGGGCACGGATATAGTGGGTCCAATAGAACCACCATCTTCGAAAGGACATCGTTTCATTCTTGCGGCTACAGATTACTTTTCCAAGTGGGCGAAGCGCTCCACTTAGAGAAGTGAAAGCACACCACGTGCTACGCTTTTCAAGAACCAAGTTGTCTACCGTTTCGGAGTGCCGCGCAGATCATCTCGTATAATGGGTCGCATTCGAAGCACACAAATCAACAATTTTGTCGGAGACACGGAATCGATCGGCGATACTCGACAATTTACTACCCAAGAGCAAACGGTCTCGCCGAGGCTTTTAATAAAACTCTCGTTCAAATCTTAAAGAAAACCTCGGACGATAATAAGAGAAATTGGCACGAGAAATTGTTAGAAGCCTTACTAGGCTCACCGGACAACCTTCGTAACTCCTACTCAAGCTACACCTTACGCTCCGGTGTATGGGTCCGAGGCAGTTGTTACCTTTAGAGGTTCGCCTTCCTTCACTCGGAATTGCAACTGCAAACAAGATCACGACGAAGAAAACGCCGTACTACGACTCGAAGAATTAGAAAGCTTGGAAGGGAAAAGACTTGCAACGACAACGAATTTAGAACTATACCAAGCTAAGATGGTTCAAGCCCATGACAAACCGGTCCGCCCAAGAACCTTCAAAGTTGGTGACTTAGTTCTCGTTCTCAAGAGACCTATTCTCGCACACCGCAAGATAGGAGGAAAATTTGAACCCACTCGGGAAGGACCGTTTGTGGTCAAGCAAGATACTCGTGAGGTTCCTACCAGCCTAGTGAATTGCCGTGGAGAACGACATATGCTTCCGATCAACTGACGATACTCGAAAAAGTATTACGCTACTCGATGTTTCGAAGGAATGAATTCTTCATCCCTAAGAAACACGGTGAAGTAATTACTTATGATCGGGTCCGAACTCAAAAATAAAATGTGCTAAAATAAATAAAATCATGATAATAAAGTTTTCCTCGTTTTCTTCTCCAAATCAAGATCTCTTTCCGGATCTTATCCTACTTCATTCCCGTTAAATTCGAAAATATAAAAAAAAAATCTGAAAAATGACAAACACTAAGTTCACATGAACATTAAATAAACAATAAAATAAAATTTGAACCATTAAAAGATAAACGAAATCAACTTCAAAATCAAATTCCATCCTTCCAAACTTCAAAATCAAATTCCATCCTTCCAAATTCCGAATCAAATTTCAATCTTTTCAAATCTCAAATCAAATTCTCAATCAAATTCCAAATCCACTCTCGATCAAATTTCAAATTCGATCTTCCCAAATCTCAAATCAAATCCTCAATCAAATTCCAAATCCAATCTCGATCAAGTTTCAAACTTGATTTTCCAAATTTCAAATCAAATCTTAAATCGAATTTCAATCGAGTTCAAACTCATCCTTCCAAATTTCCAAATTTCCGAATTCAACCTTTCCAGTGCTTCAAGTCTCAATCAAATTCAATTTCTTCCAGCATCTCGAATCAAATATCAATACATCAAATTCAACTCTTTTGGGTCGAGGATTTTACATCCAAGACTCGCACTCGCTTTAGGATTCTTTTCCTATCGCACTCGAAATACATCAAGTTCAAACCTTTTGGGTCGAGGATTTTACATCCAAGATCGCACCGCTTTAGGATTCTTTTCCTATCGCACCGAAATACATCAAATTCAAACCTTTTGGGTCGAGGATTTTACATCCAAGACCGCATCGCTTTAGGATTCTTTTCCTATCGCACCGAAATACATCAAATTCAAACTCTTTTGGGTCGAGGATTTTACATCCAAGACCGCACCGCTTTAGGATTCTTTTCCTATCGCACCGAAATGCATCAAATCAAACTCTTTTGGGTCGAGGATTTTACATCCAAGACCGCACCGCTTTAGGATTCTTTTCCTATCGCACCGAAATACATCAAAATCAAACTCTTTCGGGTCGAGGATTTTACATCCAAGACTCGCACTCGCTTTAGGATTCTTTTCCTACCGCACCGAAATACATCAAATCAAACTCTTTTGGGTCGAGGATTTTACATCCAAGACCGCACCGCTTTAGGATTCTTTTCTATCGCACCGAAATACATCAAATTCAAACCTTTTGGGTCGAGGATTTTACATCCAAGACCGCACTCGCTTTAGGATTCTTTTCCTATCGCACCGAAATACATCAAAAATCAAACTCTTTTGGGTCGAGGATTTTACATCCAAGACCGCACCGCTTTAGGATTCTTTTCCTATCGCACCGAAATACATCAAATTCAAACCTTTTGGGTCGAGGATTTTACATCCAAGACCGCACCGCTTTAGGATTCTTTTCCTATCGCACCGAAATACATCAAATCAAACTCTTTCGGGTCGAGGATTTTACATCCAAGACCGCACTCGCTTTAGGATTCTTTTCCTATCGCACCGAAATACATCAAAATTCAAAACTTTTGGGTCGAGGATTTTACATCCAAGACTCGCACCGCTTTAGGATTCTCTTCCTATCGCACCGAAATACATCAAAATTCAAACTTTTGGGTCGAGGATTTTACATCCAAGACCGCACCGCTTTAGGATCCTTTTCCTATCGCACCGAAATACATCAAATTCAAACTTTTGGGTCGAGGATTTTACATCCAAGACCGCACCGCTTTAGGATCCTTTTCCTATCGCACCGAAATACATCAAATTCAAACTCTTTTGGGTCGAGGATTTTACATCCAAGACCGCACCGCTTTAGGATTCTTTTCCTACTGCACCGAAATACATCAAAAATCAAACTCTTTTGGGTCGAGGATTTTACATCCAAGACCTGCACCGTTTTAGGATTCTCTTCCTATCGCACCGAAATACATCAAAATTCAAAACTTTTGGGTCGAGGATTTACATCCAAGACCGCACTCGCTTTAGGATTCTTCCCTATTGCACCGAAATACATCAAAATTCAAACTTTTGGGTCAAGGATTTTACATCCAAGACCGCACTCGCTTTAGGATCCTTTTCCTATCTGACCGAAATACATCAAATTCAAACTTTTGGGTCGAGGATTTTACATCCAAGACCGCATCGCTTTAGGATTCTTTTCCTACCGCACCGAAATACATCAAAATTCAAACACTTTTGGGTCGAGGATTTTACATCCAAGACCGCACTCGCTTTAGGATTCTTTTCCTATCGCACCGAAATACATCAAAATTCAAAACTTTTGGGTCGAGGATTTACATCCAAGACCGCACCGCTTTAGGATTCTTCCCTATCGCACCGAAATACATCAAATCAAACTCTTTTGGGTCGAGGATTTTACATCCAAGACTCGCACCGCTTTAGGATTCTTTTCCTATCGCACCGAAATACATCAAAATTCAAAACTTTTGGGTCGAGGATTTACATCCAAGACCGCACTCGCTTTAGGATTCTTCCCTATCGCACCGAAATACATCAAAATTCAAAACTTTTGGGTCGAGGATTTTACATCCAAGACCGCACCGCTTTAGGATTCTCTTCCTATCGCACCGAAATACATCAAAATTCAAAACTTTTGGGTCGAGGATTTACATCCAAGACTGCACCGCTTTAGGATTCTCTTCCTATCGCCACCGAAATACATCAAAATTCAAAACTTTTGGGTCGAGGATTTTACATCCAAGACCGCACCGCTTTAGGATTCTCTTCCTATCGCACTCGAAATACATCAAAATTCAAACTTTTGGGTCGAGGATTTTACATCCAAGACCGCACCGCTTTAGGATTCTCTTCCTATTGCACCGAAATACATCAAAATTCAACCTTTGGGTCGAGGATTTTACATCCGAGACCGCATCGTTTTAGGATCTTTTCCCTATCGCAATGAAATACATCAAATCAAATTCAAACTCTTGAGGTTAAGGATTTTACATCCAACACCACTTTGCTCTGAGATATCTTCTCATTGCAACGATTCAATCTAATCAATTCAATCTTCTTTCGAGGTTAGAGATGTTACATCTAAAACCTCAAAATCCTAATTTTCATTTCAAATCAAATCCCTCAAATTAATTTCGACAAAACTTCAATCTAAATCGAAACTCCAAACTAAAATTTAAACTCACACATCAAAACATAAATTGAAACAAAATAAAGTCTAAATCGAAATTCCCCGCATCATGTGATTTGGGATTTACCTCCTCTTCCTTTCCCTGCCGAGAGTTCAAGAATCTCCGGCTCCGTAGATATACTCGACACTCCCCAGCGGAAACTCTTCTACTTCATCCTAAGTTCGTCATTTGGACATCCGTGTTGGTTTTGTTGATCGCTTCGGTCAACACCAATACGCGCGGTGTGCTCCGTCACCACCACACCTATCGGGGTCCATTTGTCGACCTCATTTTCGATGAGGTCTTCCCTTCTTCTTTAGTGCTTAGATCTAGCCTCAGGCTTTTCCTTCGACTATCTTAGAGGACTAGAATCGGGACCCACCTTTAGAAATTCCAAACATTTCTAAACTCCCCGCAAACTCCACAAACTCGACCATAGACCCCTAATCACCTAGAGGGTCGAAATCAAATGTGGAAGTTTAAAGGATGAGTTCCTATAGGACTCTTCGGCCTTAGGACCGCCCCGGCGGCCTCGGTCCTGAGAAGGGTCCGACTTACACTACACTTACACACTACATTTCCACACACTTCCTAAAACCACACCCATACCCAACTTGACCTCCCGACTCATGTAGGTGATTCACATGGATGGTCCTTAACCCCTAAGCCCTCGGCTAAGAGGGTTAGGAACAACATAGTGAATGCCTCAAATGAGTCCTCTCATGGCTCATACGGGCTTGAAATGACTTCATGGCTCAACCAAAATGACTTATTTCCACTTACATCCACCCAATCTTCAATTTCCCAAATTTTCAATTTTGACCCCGGGCCCTACACCTACTAAACCTACCCAAAACCTCAAATTACCCAAATTTTTGTAAAATTTCCAAATTACCTAAAGTTCTTCAAAATTATTCCCAAACATTTCTACACCACTCAAATTGACCATCTATATCCAAAAATACCAAAAATTCCAAGAAAACCTCCCAATACCCTCCAAATACCCAAAATACCCTTCTGACCCAAAAATCCAAAAATTCAGAAAATTCCCAGAAAATTCCAGAAAATCCTAAATATTCCCAATTTCATTTTGTCCAACTACACCATGGGCCAATTTTGTCAATTTACCCTACTTTTGTCAAAACCCCCAAATCGACCCATTTTAACCCAAAGTGAACCCAATGTTAAACCAAACCTATCCAATTGACCCCAATTTTGGTCCAATTCAATTCTAAACTTCAATTCAACATTCCCAATACCAATTTAGACCAAATCCAAGTCCAATTTGATTGACATTTGGATCCAATCTCACTTTTGGCCTTAAAGCCCAATTTAGACCCATGACCCAAACTTAACCCAAACTCACCCAATTCAACTCCAATTAACCTCAAATCTTTTCTAAATCTTCCTTAACATTCCCACAAACAAAACCCTAACATGATTTGCCCAAAATTTAGACCCAAACCCTACTCAAACTCAACCCAAGGTTAAAAGGCCCATTTTGACCTAAGCCCAAAACCTAACCCAAATTCAACCCAATTCAAACCCAAATCACCCCCAATTTGTTTCAAATCACTCATGACACATCTATGAGCTAAACCCAACAATTATTTGGCCCAACCTCTTTACAAAATTCCCATCCATAAATTCATTTTTAAACTTAAGGGCCCATTCCTTAAACCATTTTAAAGCCCATTTCCTTCAAAATTCAAAAGCCCAAATCTACCCTAAAGCCCATATGACATTTCCTCTCATCATACTTTCAATTAAAATCATCCCTAAGTCCTAAATTCATCATTAAATGATTCCAAATCAAGCCTCATGCCAAATCACCCCTAAATACCAAAATTTTCATTAAATCCATTTCCATGAAATTGACTTCACTTTTCCCAAGCCAAATGGAGCCATGGAGCCATGCACAAGCCATATGCAAGCCATGAGAGCCTCTTTACATGTCACCATGTCATTTTGGGCAAAAGGAGGAGGCTCTTTCCTTAATTCCTAAAGGTGATTAACCACTTCCATGTTTCCACTAAACCATGCTTAAGCCTAATCGTGCTTGGATGGTGACTCGACCCTACTGATTATGCCGAGCCAAATCACTTTTCCCTCAGCCAAAACCAGGCCTCGGGTGGTGCACCTAGCCCAAATGGGTGGGTTGACCCATTTAGGTTCAAATCTAGCCATGCCCCATTCCACTTTGGATCAAAGCCTTTACACATGTCCATGGCCAATCGATTGCACAAACCTCCACCCCGACCCACCCGACCTCGAGGGTGACCCATGCTCGGCCGGCCGGCCACCAGTGCCGCCGGAAAACACCATGGCCGAAAGTTCACATGTGAGCCAACATTGAAATTCTCACTTGCCGAGCCGCCCCATCCCCAGTGGCTACCATGGCTGATCTTCTCCTCACCAGAGCAGCTGATCCCAAGCCCTAACTCCCCCTGGGAGGCCTTCCACCCTCTCCTATTTAAACCCCTCACCCTCTCGGCCAAAGAAGAGTTGAGCAAAAACCTTGCCAAAACTCTGCCAAAATTGTTCCAGACCCTTCTCCACCCTTAGAGCACTTGATCCCCGATGGAATTCCCCGCCATTTCTCCTCCGAAAGCTCAATTTCGTAGTCGAAATTCCACCCAAAACCAGGACACTTCTCCACAAGTGAGCCAATTCTCAAATTGATCGGCTCTACACCTTCACTGCACCAAGGGAAGGTGTCCACCATCAAAAGCCCCATCTCCAGAGCCACCCGGTTGCTCCAGCTCTCCAAGCTTTGTGATCGGGCTTGGTCGAAATCATATCCGGACAATTCACTGCACTGCAGAGACTTCATCCGGAGCTTGCTAGACCCAATCGAAGGTGCAACAACTCTCGGATTGAAGCCACACTTCTCCGAGCTAAGGTATGAGTTAACTCTCCATCCCGAGCTTCCGGAGATTCTCCATTTCAAATGCCTTAGTTTCAATGCATGTTAGCCAGTATAGATGTGTTCGTCTCTTCAAGACGAATCCATGGAGTATAAGAACGTAAAAATCCATCGAGAATCGAGTGAGATCTTAGTGGATTTAGTGTGGACGGCTCTCGGGTGAGAACACTTGGGGACGATGAACGGATGCCGTCCATTCAATACACGCGCGGACGAACGGCTCGGATGGCGCTCGACCGAGAAACGGTGCGAGAACCGCGGGGCCCGGCCGCCGACTCGAGTGGCGGCGTCGAATGGGAGCGCGCCGCGTGGCCTTTCGGAGCCGCCGAGGATGCGCCGGCGCCGCGTGGATAAATAGAAAATTAGGGTATTTTCTTATTTATTTAATTCCCTAAACTTCAAAAATTCATATCTCTCGTGTAGGAAAATCACAAAAATAAAATAAAAATACCCTCTCGCTCGGTGAACGAGAGGAGAATAATGTGGAAAAGAAATCATTTAATTTCATCAAGTATTTTATTTTTTATAATTTATTTACTCTCTGCATACATTTAATTCTCCATGCATGTATACAATTCACCATGGCATGAGACCATAGGGCTTTGAAGCCTCTGAACTCGGGAACATTCCCCGAATTTTCCAAGGTCGAGGCCATCTCTGTGAAAAGTTATTTATTTTTCAAATGCATGTTGCTCGTTTTGAGTATTTTAATTCCAAAAATTAGCATGTTGTGAAATAAATTCTAGGAAAATTTGGTGATGTTCCTTATGACCAGAGAACCCTAGGAAAAATAGATTTTGGCTTAGTTCATTCGTAACAACTCTAATCGGCTTAAACACCCAAAATAGGTCTTTAATTAATTAGAGTTAACCAAACATCAAATTGACTTGAAATCAATTCTCCACTGACCTTTAGGATCAGAGGAATCCACCATAAAGATTTGAGGTCAATTGGACTTGGTTAGCCCCATTAATTGGGTTGATTAAGTCACTTAGCCATTTTAAACTTTAAAAATTCATAACTTTTAAAATACTTTTCAAAAATTCACCAAATTGGTTTTGGAGCCTCTCTGATATCAGGGGAACCTAAGAAAATTAAAATTTCAATTTTCTAAAAAAGTTGATTTTTAATAATATTTTAATATTTTTAATAATTAAAAAATAATAAAAATCACAAAAATAATAAAATTCACCAAAATGTCACATTTTGAATTCTAATCACTTAGGAACAAATCCCACATTTTTCCTAGGTCTATTTAGTGAGATATTGAATTTTAAAACCCTAGGGTAATTTTAAAATTAAAAAAATGTATTTTCTAGCATTTTCACTAAAATAATTATAATAAATCATAGAAAAATCAGAAAATTGCAAAATTTGCTTCTCTGGTTTCCTTGATATCAGAGAGATTTTTGAAAAATATAAAACCCATTTTTCAACATTTATTTTATTTTTAAATTAATTAACACTCCAAAACTCAAAATAATTATAATAAAAATAATATAATTCAAAAAATCACCAAAATTGGTCCAAGTGCTTCTCTGGTCATTAGGAATGTCCCCTAACTTTCTTAAGGATAGAAACTTTCCCTTGGTCATGTTATCAAATTTTCCTTGAAAATCTCCATTTTCCACCAAAAATAATTATATAAATAAATTAAATACAAAAAAAAAATCACATTTTCTCCTCTCATGTCTTTATTGACATATGAGTGAATTCACATAAAAATTTCAAATTCATTTAAGTTCAATTTAGTGAGTTATGAAATTATTAAGCTTAAGGGGTAAAATGGTAATTAAACTTTTAACCCTTAATTAAAACTTTAGGTTTAACAAAAAATCAACAAGTAAAATATTTGATCTTAATCTGATTTGGATGATTGAAATTTAAATAATTAAAGGGTAGAAACCCATTAAATAATTTTAAAATGATTAAACTTTAATTGAATAATAGATTAAATTTGGAAGAATAATAAAATTGAAATTATTAAAATAAGGGATATTTATTAGGAAGAGATTTATTCTTTAATTTAAAAATCCCTAAATTAATCATCTCATTAATGTTCAACTTTTAATTAAAATGATAATTCAAATTCAAAATATTAAAAGACTTAATTAAATTATTAAACTCTTTTGAAATTTCAATTAAAATTAAAAATAAAGTAAATTAAAGATAAATTAAATTAAAATTAAATTAAATTTAATAATTAAATTAAATTAAGACAAATTAAATTAAATTAAATTAAATTAAAATTAAATCAAATTAAATTTAATAATTAAATTAAATTAAAATTTAATAATTAAATTAAATTAAATTAAATAATTAAATTAAATTAAATTAAATTAAATAATTAAATTAAATTAAACAATTAAATTAAATTAAATTAACTTAAATAATTAAATTAAATTAAATCAAATCAAATTAATTAAATACCAAATCAAATTAAATCGAACTATGTTAAACCAAATCAAATTCAATTAAATTAAATTAAATTAAATATAAAACAACTTGAACACTATTCCAAATTTAAACCCTTTAACTTAAATCAAATCATTTGAATACTAATTTACCCTCGAAAGTTTTAGTTATCATAACTCCTAAACGAACATTAAATGAAATGTTACTTCACTTATAGTGATATTCAAATATCCTAGTTCACTCGAGCAAGATAACAATAAAACTTGAAATTCTTGGACGATTAATTCATTTGTATAATTAAATTCATTTGGACTTAAAACAATCCTAGAAATATTGAAAAGATGTTTAAGATTCCTCTTAAACACTTCCTCAATATGATAGGATATTTATAAGAACAATCGACTTAATTGTTCTTCGATGAAGAAAATCGTCCTCAAGCAAAAACACAAAGAACCTGAGACGTCATAGGAAATGACTAGCTATAGGATTAGGAATTTGGTAGAAAACCATAACCTTTCCCTTAGTTTTACCTAGGAACTTGCTTAAATATTCTAATTATGTTTTAAGTGCAGCTTGGGATGACGGGAAGACCCTCCAGGTACGCTTTTATTTTTATTGCAATTTATTTTCTTGCAA
The DNA here is from genome assembly GCA_022702705.1 of Papilionanthe hookeriana x Papilionanthe teres. Classification (NCBI taxonomy): domain Eukaryota; kingdom Viridiplantae; phylum Streptophyta; class Magnoliopsida; order Asparagales; family Orchidaceae; genus Papilionanthe; species Papilionanthe hookeriana x Papilionanthe teres. Next base: position 25,137 of record JAKZJZ010000612.1, read on the forward strand.
TTTACTTCCCTGCAATTTACTTTATTGCAGATGCACTTTACTTTTCTTGCATGATAAACAACTGTTGCATGAAAACCCACACCTTTAGGATAGTCCCTAAAACTGAAACCAAATTAAGTTAAAAGTCATTGCAAGATAAAATTCACCGCCACAACATTTCAAAATATAAAACAACTCAAAATTTAATCACAAACGTAACACAAAACTACAATTACAACTAAATTAAAACGTCCCGTTGGATGATCGGGAATACCTCGGATGATGTAACCTACGTGTTGCTAACTGGATTTCCCACGGTCTAAATGAAAGTGTGGAACTCATTCAGCTAAGTTTAGCAAATTCATCCGGACTAAGTGAATCCGATAAAAATAATGATGCCTAAGGATGGAACCGTGGATCTTAACCGTGTCGTTATAATCAACTTTAAGATTTGTTTTAATCAAAATACAAAACACTTGGAAATTAAGACCTCTCTAAACCAAAACACTTTTCTCATCCCCCGATTTATGATTTCTAAAACTAAACCTCTCGCAACAATAAGGAGCTCGAGCATGGTGGGCAAGACGACCATCGTCATCAATGAAAACTCGCATCTACTTCAAAGAAACTTTTCTAGAATTAAATAACCAAGCCATAGGACTTCGAGGTAGCTTCGCCTAGTGCAACATAAATCCTCAACTCTTCGTTAGGCATTTCGCATTGCAAATTAAGCCCTAACCGGTCTTAAGATTCCGAGGTAGTCGTCCGATACGACAATAAACCCTCACATCTTCTAAAGTTATCTTGCTTGATTTTATCATACAAATATAAGCCCTAATTAATTAAAATTGGCAAGATTGAAATATTAAATAAACATTAGGACTTTCCTAAATTCAAGCCAAACAATAGGATAGTCGGGAAATTACCGAAGTTCACTTCGAATCAGTAATTTCTCCTACCTCTCTTCCTTTGGATTCACAAAACAAAATGTTCCAAAATTTGATCCATTCCCTATTGAAATTCCAAAATTCAATCTTTGAAAACCTTAAACTTTGAAATTCTCGAGAGCGAATTATCGATTATTATCGAGAGTTTTCTTAAGTGATTCCCGTCACTTAAGATGTAATTAACTATAGGGCTTGCTCTTATAAGGAATTTTAAAGAACCCGTGTAATATAAACCCTGTTTAATGTTTTCATATTAAGCGGGGAAACTTGTCGGCTTATAAAATTGGTTCGCAGTACCAAACGGATGTCACTAATCTTCTAGTTTATTTAATCAAGCCCCACCATCAAGCAAGTGTGTCTATCCTTAGGGATAGATACACGGCTTATGGTGCGGTGCTCGTTTATATAAACTATTTGGGATGTGAGGTCGGTTTAATCTCATATCTTAAAACCTTCAAATTTAAAATTATTTTCAAAATCAAATACTACTTTTCAAATTATTTATTTTAATTAAATTAAAAATTCGCCGACAGATTTCTGTTAGGCGACCCCTTTTCAAAATAAAACACACAACCTAAAAATATGCCGACAAATACCCTAAAGGCTTTGTTCCTCCTGTCTTTAAAATGTTTGATGGAACGGGTAATCCCCGACAACACCTAGCACATTTTAGAGCAAGCTGTTGTAATGCTGGAGGGAGTGATGCTCTCCTATTTCGACAATTTGTTAACAGTCTCACAGGGATTGCCTTCGACTGGTATGCAGAACTTCCCAATGGATCTGTGAAAACCTTTGTGGAACTTGAAAGCCTCTTTATTTAACGTTTTGCAGAAGCACAACATCACACCACTGTTGGTGATTTGGTGGTAGAAAAACAAAAACCGGGAGAAAGTTTAGTGGATTATATTTTACGCTAGAGAAATCTCAGCATGAAATGTGAACCACAACTACAAGAACAACACGATGTTGGAATATTGCTTAAAAATATCCATGGTCTTATAGCATTTATTCTCAAAGGATTCACAATAAAGACATTTGAAAAATCACTCAGTAAAGCTGCTAATCTCCAAGAAGAAGCAAAACAAATGAGTGTAACGGAGAAAATTGAAAAGACAAAAACTATCAAAACATTTGAAAAGAAACCTGGAAATGTTGTAGAAAAAGGTAAACAGGTGATCCAGATTCAACCAGAACAAAAGAAACAACAACGACAGAATCCTTCGATATCACAAACATCACCTCAATTACAACTTCAACAACCAATCCCGGTACCAACAGAAAAGAAAATAATGGCTGAAAGATTGAATAAAGAATATTCATTTAAAACAGAAGTTGTTAGCAAAATATTTTGTAGTCTACTTAAAATGCCCGAATTTAAGCTACTAGAAGCTAAAAGACCAGCAGAAATTAACATGAAAGACAGTCCTAATTACTGTCCTTATCACAGAATGCTTGGACATAAAATTAAAGACTGATTTGTCTTCAAAGACTGATTGGAGCGTAATTTTAAAGACAGAAACATAATAATCCCGAAAGAATATTTCAAAGAACTTGAAAAAGGATCAGTCAATATGATTTCGATAGAGAAACTGAATCCTGGAAATAAAGACAGTACTTCTGAAGAAATCTTTACTAAATATCAAATCACAAAATTTCCCAAGAAGGAAAAGAAAAAGAAAATCAAGAAACCGAAAAAGATCAAAGGTATTCCAAGTATAGGGCCGCAACTCCTTTTGTACCTTCTAGTTCATTTTCCTCTTGTACTAGGATAGTTATGTCGGGTGAAGGACGAAAAATCCTCGAACCGATAACTTTGTATGACTTCCTTTTTACAATCATGAATAATAACAATCCTAGTTTTGCTTATATTTTGTCTATTTTGGGCGATGTTTCTGAGAATAATCATTTGAATTCTAACCCTATAGATGATACTCAAATCGTATATGATCAATCTAAAGACAACCAAAATAATGAAAATACAGATGAAAAATCTGACAATGATGAAAATGAAAATGACATTGCTACACTCCAACTACGAGGAACTCTGATTTCCATAGAATTGGAACCCTCGTACTCGCAGACAAAAGAGTCGGATAATCAACTCGAAGAAATAGTTGAAATTAATTTAAGGAGTGGAAAAATCTTACCTCCTAGGATGACTCCACAAGAAAAAGAAAGACAAATAATCACACCAGACAAGATCATTCCTCAAATGCATCCCCAAACCCCTGAAAGAAATAAGGACGATCTTCATAACAAAGTGGATTATAATGTACTAGCTCATTTAAGAAAATTACCTGCGAAGTTAAGCATCTATGACACTCTCATACTTTCCAAAGAAATGAGAGAATCATTAATAAAGGCCCTTTCAGATCCAAATATTTGCTTAACTCAACTTGCTAGTATTACCCAAAATGAAGCTTACCCATTAGAGGAATCAACAAAGATTACCTTCTCTGACAATGACTTGTTGCTTGGAACAACTGAACACAATCGTCCACTATATATTACGGTGAACATAAATGATACAATACTTTCTAGAGTTCTTATTGACCCAGGTGCTTCAATCAACATTATGAATTCGAGAACTCTCGCATATTTGGACATTGATGCCTCTCAACTATCAAGGGATACGATGATGTTACGAGGATTCAATCAACAAGGAGAACGGGCCCTTGGATCAATAACATTACTCTTGAAAATAGCTGACTTGGCAACGACAGAAAAATTTCATATTATTGATTCAGACACCTCTTTTAATGCCTTACTTGGTAGACCTTGGCTTCATGAGTATAAAATGGTTCCTTCTTCCCTACATCAATGTATAAAATACCTACGAAAAGGACAGGAATGTCGTATTATAGGAGATCTGCAACCGTTTTCAATTCATGAAATCAGTATACATGAAGATGCAGCATATTATGCTCATATAAATAAAACAATGTCTTCCAAAGAAACAATGGCGGATGTGGAAGAAAAGAACAAAGAAAAGAAAATAAATGAAAAGAATTCTTCTTCAATTAAGACAAGAGGAACTAATTCCTGTCAAACTCATACTCGAGGACGAGGACGAGGGAAAGAAGATCAGATTGTTACAATAAAGAAACCACTGAAATTCAAAATCCACTTGGACTCTGAAGAAGAAACAACATCTGTGATTACGAAGAAACCTCAATTCAAAATATCTTTGGAAGAAGAAGATACAGAAAGAAAATTTGGATCTATGTATGACAAAATCAATCATTATATACATTCTATGACTGACTCCAATCTCCACTGCTAAGATTGAGAATCAAATAGTCAAAGAAGTATATAATGATGACAAAAAGCCAATTAAGTTTAGACTTGGTTCTACTTCCTCTTATACTGAAAATGATGTAAAAATAGAAGATGAAAATCTTCCACAATCAATGAAATTCCTTTTGAGTTGTATTCTCCTTGGGCACAAAAATTTATTCAAAATATTTTAATGCTCAAACAATGGTCTTTAAAACAACCACATTTCATTGAACAAATGTGGAATAATAATAAACGAAATTCTAAATCCAAAGAAGGTATTGGATTTGGAACTCTAGGACCATTAGATGACACAGAATTTTGTCTGGCCATCACTGAAGAATACGATTCTGAATCATTACCTGATCTTCCAATTGAAGATGCTCCTCCAAAATTGGAAGAAGAAATTAAATCAACGATTGATGAGTTAAAAGAAATAAATTTAGGAACTAATGAAAATCCAAAACCAACTTTTATTAGTTCATTCCTTAATGATGAGGAAGCAAAAGACATAACTCAATTGTTGATAGAATATAAAGACTGTTTTGCTTGGACTTACGACGAGATGCCTGGTTTGTCTCCAGAAGTCGCAGTCCATAAACTTGAGATAAATCAAATCACAATCCCAGTTAAACAAGCTCCGAGGAGAATGCGTGTTGAAATAGAACAACAAGTCATTGCAGAAATCAAGAAATTGATAGAAGCTGACTTCATACGAGAAGAGAATTATCCGACATGGTTAGCCAATGTGGTGCCAGTTAAAAAGAAAAAGGGACATATAAGGGTCTGTATAGACTTCAGGGACTTGAACAAAGCATGTCCTAAAGATGAATTTCCTTTACCAATTCCTGAATTAATGGTTGATATAGCATCAAAACATGCAATATTCTCCTTTATGGATGGATCATCAGGATATAACCAAATAAAGATGTTTTAAGAGGATGAAGCAAATACAGCTTTCCGGACACCCATAGGGATATATTGTTATAAGGTTATGTCATTCGGACTAAAAAATGCTGGTGCAACCTATCAAAGAGCCATGACACGGATTTTTGATGAATTAATACATAATAAAGTCGAATGTTATGTCGACGATTTGGTTGTCAATAGTAAACAAAAAGTTTATCATATATATGATTTGAGAATTGTCTTTGAACGACTACGACAATACAATCTTAAAATGAATCCTTTAAAGTGTGCCTTCAGTGTCACTTCAGGAAAAGTTTTAGGATTTGTAGTTCAGCGTCGTGGGATAGAAATTGATCCTCTCAAAATTGAAGCTATCCTGAATATGCCTCCTCCTAAAAATTTAACTCAATTGAGATCCTTTCAAGGAAAATTAGCATATATACGATGTTTCATTTCCAATCTATCGGGTAGATGTCAACCTCTCACTGCCCTTAATAGAAATGATACCAAATTTGTGTGGGATGAAAAATGCCAGCACGCCTTTGGAAACATCAAACAATATCTGACAACCCCTCCTGTCTTAGCAGCCCCTGTATTAGGAAGACCTCTAATCCTTTACACCGCAGCATTGGACATTTCACTTGGAGTTTTATTAGCACAAGTAAATGACGAGGGAAAAGAAAGTGCATTATACTATTTAAGTCGTTGTTTAGTTCCAACAGAAATAAAATACCCGACAATTGAGAAGCATTGTTTAGCCTTGATCATCGTAGTTCAAAAACTAAGGCATTATATGCTTTCTCATAAGGTAACTCTTATTTCAAGAGTTAACCTATTAAAATATTTAATAACACGACCAACACTTTCTGGGAGATTAGCAAGATGGGCAATGATCTTACTCCAATTTGACATAACATTTGTACCGTTACGTGCTGTCAAAGGACAAATCCTGGCAGATTTCTTAGCAGCACATCCAATTCCAACTAGATCACCCCTTAATGCCGATTTACCTGATGAACAAATATCAGAAATAAAAAATTCCAATGTGCAACGGTGGGAACTCTACTTTGACGGAGCATCATCTGCATGGAAAGACAAAGACAAACAGACAATTATACCAAGCAAAGCTGGAGTAGGATTGATTTCATTACTCCAGACAAAACGATGATGCCTTTTTTCCTTTCATTTGACAGAACCATGCACAAATAATGAAGCTGAATATGAAGTGCTCATAACCGGTCTAGAATTAACAATATTAATGGAAATTAAAAATATCAACATCTACGGGGATTCCCAGTTAATTATTAATCAAATTGCTGGCAAATACAAAACTTTGAAGTCATGACTTGAACAGTATTCTCGTTACACTCTGAAATTACTTCAACAAATTCCTGATGTAACATTCTTCTTAATCCTGAGACGAGACAATTCTCTAGCAGACGCTTTGGTAAAACTCACAAAAGAGTTTGCCTGTCCAGAAGAAGACGACATACCGATCTCTATAAGAGGACGACAAGTTCTTTCTCAAATTGATATGGATAATTTACATAAAATCGGTGAAAATATAACAATGACAATAAATGACGAAAATGATGATTGGCGACAACCAATCATCCAATATTTACAAACTGGAAAATTACCTGAAAACACTTCTATTGTTAACCAAATTAAACAAAGAGCATTATCTTATGCTCTAATAAATGATATTCTTTACAAACGATCTTTTGATCAAATGTGGTTAAAATGTTTAAACCAAGTTGAAGCTCAAGAGATTGTTAAGGAAGTTCATTCAGGTTTATGTGGTGCACATCAATCTAGACCCAAAATGAAAATGAAAATAAAAAGAATGGGTTATTATTGGCCAACAATGATGGCCGATTGCCTTGACATTGCAAAAAAATGCCATCAATGTCAAATACATGGGGTAGCTTTACATCAACCTCCAAATGTCCTACACCCAACTATTGCATCATGGCCATTTGAATGTTGGGGTACCGACATAGTGGGCCCTATAGATCCTCCATCTTCCAAGGGTCATAAATTTATTCTGGCAGCCACTGACTATTTTTCTAAGTGGACAGAAGCAACACCACTTAGAGAAGTTAAGGCAGAATAAGTTCTTCATTTCTTTAAAACACATATCGTTTATAGATTTGGAATCCCTCGAAGGGTCATATCAGACAACGGATTAGCCTTCAAAAACACAAAAATGAATAATTTTATCCAAAGACACGGGATTGATTGGAGGTACTCCACAATTTATTACCCTAAGGCCAATGGATTAGCCGAAGCTTTCAATAAAACATTGGTTCAAATCTTGAAAAAGACGTTGAATAACAGCCCGAGACATTGGCATGAACAATTAATAGAAGCTTTATGGGCTTATAGAACTACATACCGAACTCCAACACAAGCCTACACCATTTTCTTTGGTATATGGTTCCAAGCCATTTTACCACTCGAAGTCCAAAGTCCTTCTCTCGGAATTGTGATAAGCAAACAAAATAACCGAAGAAGAAAATGCTAGACTACGACTTGAAGAACTTGAAAGTTTGGAAGGCAAACGTCTACAAGCCCAACAAAATCTCGAACTGTATCAAGCAAAAATGATACGAGCTCACGACAAATTAGTTCGCCCCAGAACCTTTCAAATCGGTGAATTAGTTTTAGTCCTTCGAAGACCTATACTAGCTCATCGAAAGATAGGTGGTAAATTTGAACCAATATGGGAGGGCCCATATGTAATTGAAAAGACATTGTTGACCTCATTTTTGATGAGGTCTTCCCTTCTTCTTTTTAGTGCTTAGGATCTAGCCTTAGGCTTTTCCTTTGACTATCTTAGAGGACTAGAATTGGGACCCACCTTTTAGAAATTCAAACCACTTCTAAACTCCCTGCAAACTCCACAAACTTGACTATAGACCCCTAATCACCTAGAGGGTTGAAATCAAATGTGGAAGTTTAAAGGATGAGTTCCTATGGGACTCTTTGGCCTTAGGACTACCCCAGCGTGCCTGGTCCGATGAGGGGCCGACTTACACTACACTTACACACTACATTTCCACACACTTCCTAAAACCACACCCATACCCAACTTAACCTCCCCGACTCATGTAGGTGATTCACATGGATGGTCCTTAACCCCTAAGCCCTCGGCTAAGAGGGTTAGGAACAACGTAGTGAATGCCTCAAATGAGTCCTCTCATGGCTCATATGGGCTTGAAATGACTTCATGGCTCAACCAAAATGACTTCTTTCCACCAAAATTTACCCAATCTTCAATTTCCCAAATTTTCAATTTTCGACCCCGGGGCCCTACACCTACTAAACCTACCCAAAACCCTCAAATTACCCAAATTTTTGCAAAATTTCCAAATTACCTAAAATTCTTCAAAATTATTCCCAAACATTTCTACACCACTCAAATTGACCATCTATATCCAAAAATACCAAAAATTCCAAGAAAACCTCCCAATACCCTCCAAATACCCAAAATACCCTTCTCGACCTAAAAATCCAAAAATTCAGAAAATTCCCAGAAAATTCCAAAAAATCCCAAATATTCCCAATTTCATTTTGTCCAACTACACCATGGGCCAATTTTGTCAATTTACCCTACTTTTGTCAAAACCCCCAATTTGACCCATTTTAATCCAAAGTGAACCCAATGTCAAACCAAACCTACCCAATTGACCCCAATTTTGGTCCAATTCAATTCTAAACTTCAATTCAACATTCCCAATACCAATCTAGACCAAATCTAAGTCCAATTTGATTGACATTTGGATCCAATCTCACTTTTGGCCTTAAAGCCCAATTTGGACCCATGACCCAAACTTAACCCAAACTCACCCAATTCAACTCCAATTAACCTCAAATCTTTTCTAAATCTTCCTTAACATTCCCACAAACAAAACCCTAACATGATTTGCCCAAAATTTAGACCCAAACCCCACTCAAACTCAACCCAAGGTTAAAAGGCCCATTTTCGACCTAAGCCCAAACCTAACCCAAATTCAACCCAATTCAAATCCAAATCACCCCAATTTGTTTCAAATCACTCATGACACATCTATGAGCTAAACCCAACAATTATTTGGCCCAACCTCTTTACAAAATTCCCATCCATAAATTCATTTTTAAACTTAAGGGCCCATTCCTTAAACCATTTTAAAAGCCCATTTCCTTCAAAATTCAAAAGCCCAAATCTACCCTAAAGCCCACATGACATCTCCATTTGTCATCCATTTAATTAAATCCATTACCTAAGTCCTAAAATCATCATTGAATTATTCCAAATGAAGCTTCATCCAAATTCCCATCAAATTACCAAAAATTTCTTAAAACCCATTTTTATGAAATTGACTCAACTTTCCCCAAGCCAAAGACAAGCCATGCAAGCCATTGACAAGCCACATGAAGCCATGGGAGGCTTGACATGTGACCATGCCATTAATGGTAAAAGGAGGGGCTCCTTTCCTAATCTTTCATTAAGCCTTTTTTACCTTAAGCATGTCACACACTAAACCATGTTTAGCCACCTCATCATGGATAGAGACCACACCACTCTCTCGGTCGACCCAACCGATCCTCTCAGCCCAAAATCAGGCCATGGGGAGGTGAACCAAGCCCAAAAGGTGGGTTGACCCATTTGGACCCAAAATAGGCTCATCCCCCATTCCATTTCAATCCAACTCCTTTACACATGGCATTTGCTAATTGCCTACACTAAACCCCAACCCTGACCCACCTGACCAAGATGGTGACCATCGCTCGGCCGGCCGGCCACCGAGCCGCCGGAAAACACCATGGCCGAGAGCTCACATGTGAGCCAACATTGAAATTCTCACTTGCCGAGCCGCCCCATGCCTAGTGGTCACCATGGCTGATCTTCTCCTCACCAGAGCAGCTGATCCCAAGCCCTAACTCCCTCTGAGAGGCCTTCCACCCTCTCCTATTTAAACCCCTCACCCTCTCGGCCAAAGGAGGTGCTGAACAAAAACCTTAAGGAAACTCTGCCAAAATCACTCCAGATCACTCTCCACACATAGAGCACCAGATCCCCACTGAATTCCGACCCCAATCCCTCTAGCCGAGCCCAATTTTGAGCTCAAACTTTAGCCCAAAACCAGGACACTTCTCCACAAGTGAGCCAATTCTCAAATTGATTGGCTCTACACCTTCACCGTACCAAGGGAAGGTGTCCACCATCAAAAGCCCCATCTCCGAGCCACCTGGTTGCTCCGAGCCTCCAAGCTTTGTGGATCGGGCTTGGTCGAAATCATATCCAGGCAATTCACTGCACCAGGAGACTTCATCTGGAGCTTGCTGGGACCCAATCGAAGGTGCAACAACTCTCAGATTGAAGCCACACTTCTCTGAGGCAAGGTATGAGCTAACTCTTCATCCCGAGCTTCGAAGATTCTCTATTTCAAATGCCTTAGTTTCAATGCATGTTAACCGTATGGATGCGTTCGTCTCTTCAAGACGAATCCATAGAGTATAAGAACGTAAAAATCCATCGAGAATCGAGTGAGATCTTAGGGATTTAGTGTGGACGGCTCTCGGGTGAGAACACTTGGGGACGATGAACGGATGCCGTCCATTCAATACACGCGCGGACGAACGGCTCGGATGGCGTCGGACCGTGAAACGGTGCGAGAACCGCGGGGCCCGGCCGGCTCGACTCGGATGGCGGCGCCCAATCGCGGCGCGACACGTACCCCTTCGGAGCCGCCGATGTTTCGCCGGCGCCGCGTGGATAAGTAAAAAATTAGGGTATTTTCTTATTTATTTAATTCCCTAAACTTCAAAAATTCATATCTCTGTGTAGAAAAATCGAAAAATAAAATAGAAATACCTCTTCGCTCGGTGAAGAGAGGAGAATAATGTGGAAAAGAAATCATTTAATTTCATCAAGTATTTTATTTTTTATAATTTATTTACTCTCTCGCATTGTTTTAATTCTCCATGCATGCATACAATTCACCATGGCATGAGACTATAGGGCTTTTGAAGCCTCCGAATTCGGGAACATTCCCTGAATTTTCCAAAGTCGAGGCCATCCCTATGAAGAGTTCTTGATTTTTCAAGTTCAGTGTCACTGTTTTGAATATTTTAATTCCAGTAAATAGCATGTTGTGAAATAAATTCTAGGAAAATTTGGTGATGTCCCTTATGACCAGAGAACCCTAGGAAAAATAGATTTTGGCTTAGTTCATTCAAAACAACTCTAATCGGCTTAAACACCCAAAATAGGTCTTTAATTAATTAGAGTTAACCGGGTATCAAATTGACTTGAAATCAATTCTCCACTGACCTTTAGGATCAGAGGAATCCACCATAAAAATTTGAGGTCAATTGAACTTGGTTAGCCCCACTAATCGGGTTGATTAAGTCACTTAGCCATTTTAAACTTTAAAAATTCATAACTTTTAAAATACTTTTCAAAAATTCACCAAATTGGTTTTGGAGCCTCTCTGATATCAGGGGAACCCAAGAAAATAAAAATTTCAATTTTCTAAAAAAGTTGATTTTTAATAATATTTTAATATTTTTAATAATTAAAAAATAATAAAAATCACAAAAATAATAAAATTCACCAAAATGTCACATTTTGAATTTTAATCACTTAGGACCAAATCCCACATTTTTCCTAGGTCTATTTAGTGAGATATTGAATTTTAAAGTTTTAAGGTAATTTTAAAATTAAAAAAATGTATTTTCTAGCATTTTCACTAAAATAATTATAATAAATCATAGAAAAATCAGAAAATTACAAAATTTGTTTCTCTGGTTTCCTTGATATCAGAGAGATTTTTGAAAAATATAAAATCCATTTTTCAACATTTATTTTATTTTTAAATTAATTAACACTCCAAAACTCAAAATAATTATAATAAAAATAATATAATTCAAAAAATCACCAAAATTGGTCCAAGTGCTTCTCTGGTCATTAGGAATGTCCCCTAATTTTCTTAAGGACAGAAACTTTCGTTTGGTCATGTTATCAAATTTTCCTTGAAAATCTCTATTTTCCACCAAAAATAATTATATAAATAAATTAAATACAGAAAAATCACATTTTCTCCTCTCATGTCTTTATTGACATATGAGTGAAGTCACATAAAAATTTCAAATTCATTTAAGTTCAATTTAGTGAGTTATGAAATTATTAAGCTTAAGGGGTAAAATGGTAATTAAACTTTCAACCCATAATTAAAACTTTAGGTATAAAAAAAAAATCAACAAGTAAAATATTTGATCTTAATCTGGTTTGGATGATTGAAATTTAAATAATTAAAGGGTAGAAACTCATTAAACATTTTTAAAAAAAAAAATGATTAAACTTTAATTAAATAATAGATTAAATTTGGAAGAATAATAAAATTGGAATTATTAAAATAAGGGATATTTATTAGGAAGAGATTTATTCTTTAATTAAAAAAAATCCCTAAACTAATTATATCATTAACATTTAACTCTTAATTAAAATGATAACTCAAATTTAAAATATTAAAAGACTTAATTAAATCATTAAACTCTTTAAAAAAAAAAAAAAAAAAATCTCAATTAAAATTATAAATTAAATTAAATTAAATTTAAACAATTAAATTAAATTAAATTAAACAATTAAATTAAATTAAATTAAATAATTAAATTAAATTAAATTAAATAATTAAATTAAATTAAATTAAACAGTTAAATTAAATTAAATAATTAAATTAAATTAAATTAAATAATTAAATTAAATTAAATTAAATAATTAAATTAAATTAAATTAAATAATTAAATTAAATTAAACAATTAAATTAAATTAAATAATTAAATTAAATTAAATCAAATCAAATTAATTAAATACCAAATCAAATTAAATTGAACTATGTTAAACTAAATCAAATTCAATTAAATTAAATTAAATTAAATATAAAGCAACTTCAACACTATTCCAAATTTAAACCCTTTAACTTAAATCAAATCATTTGAATACTAATTTACCCTCGAAAGCTTTGATTATTATAACTCCTAAATGGAACATCAAATGAAATGTTACCTCACTCATGTGATATTCAAATGTCTTAGTTCATCGAGCAAGTTAACAAGATTTGAAAACTTCGGACGATCGATTCATTTATATAATTAAACTCATTTGGACTTAAAACAATCCTAGAAATATTGAAAAGATGTTTAAGATTCTTCTTAAGCACTTCCTCAATATGATAGGATATTTATAAGAACAATTGGACTTAATTATTCTTCGATGAAGAAAATCGTCCTCAAACAAAAAAACACAAAGAACTTAGACGTCATAGGAGATGATCTAGCTATAGGATTAGGAATTTGGTAGAAAACCATAACCTTTCCCTTAGTTTTACCTAAGAACTTGCTTAAATATTCTAATTGTGTTTTAAGTGCAACTTGGGATGACTGGGAAGACCCTCCAGTGTACGCTTTTATTTTATTGCAATCTACTTTCTCGCAATTTACATTATTGCAATTTACTTTATCGTAGCATGCACTTTACTTTTCTTGCATGATAAAACAACCGTTGCATGAAAACCCACACCTTTAGGATAGTCCCTAAAACCGAAACCAAAACTAAGTTAAAAGTCATCGCAAGATAAAATTCACCGCCACAACATTTCAAAATATAAAACAACTCAAAATTTAACCACAAACGAACACAAAACTACAATTGCAACTAAATTAAAACGTCCCGTTGGATGATCGGAATACCTCTGATGATGTAACCTACGTGTTGCTAACGGGATTTCCCACTGTCTAAATGAAAGTGTGAAACTCATTCGATTGAGTTTAGCAAATTCATCCGGACTAAGTGAATCCGATAAAAATAATGATGCCGAAGGATGGAACCGTGGGATCTTAACCGTGTCGTTATAATCAACTTTAAGATTTGTTTTAATTAAAATACAAAAACACTTGGAAATTAAGACTTCTCTAAACCAAAACATTTTTCTCATCCCCGATTTATGATTTCTAAAACTAAACCTCTGCAACAACAAGGAGCTCGGAGCATGGTGGGCAAGACGACCATCGTCGTCGACAAAACTTGAACCTACTTCAAGAAAACCTTCTTAGAATTAAACAACAAAGCCATAGGACTTCGAGGTAGCTCGCCTAGTGCAACATAAATCCTCAACCTCTTCGTTAAGCTTTTGCATTGCGAATTAAGCCCTAACCGGTCTTAGGATTCCGAGGTAGTCGTCCGATACGACAATAAACCCTCACATCTTCTAGTGCTATTTGTTTGATTTTATCATACAAATATAAGCCCTAATTAATTAAAATTGGCAAGATCGAAATACTAAATAAACATTAGGACTTTCCTAAATTCAAGCCAAACAATAGGATAGTCGGGAAATTACCGAAGTTCGCTTCGAATCGGTGATTTCTCCTACCTTTCTTCCTTTGGATTCATAAAACAAAATGTTCCAAAATTTGATCCATTCCCTATCGAAATTCCAAAATTCAATCTTTGAAAACCTTAAACTTTGAAATTCTCGAAAGCGAGTTATTGATTATTATCGAGAGTTTTCTTAGGTGATTCCCGTCACTTAAGATGTAATTAACTATGTGGGCTCGCCCTTATAGGAATTTTAAAGAACCTGAGTAATATAAACCCCGTTTGATACTTTCATATTAAGCGAGGGAATTTGTTCGGCTTATAAAATTGGTTCGCAGACCAAACGGATGTCACAAAACTTTTAGTTTATTTGATCGAGCCCCACCATCGAGCGTGTGTCTATCCTTAGGGACGTATACACGGCTAGTGGTGCGGTGCTCGTTTATATAAACTATTCTGGGATGTGAGATCGGTTTAATCTCATATTTAAAATTATTTTCAAAATCAAATACTACTTTTTTTTTCAAATTAGTTATCTAAATTTAAATTTAAATTCGCCGACAACTTCTGTTAGGCGACCCCCCTTTTAAAATACAACACAACCCTAAAAATAAGCCGCACAGACATATTCAGGAGGATCCTACCAACTGGTGGACTGTCAAGGAGAAAGAATTCTACCTCCAATCAATGGACGTTTTCTAAAGAAATACTATGCGACATAGAAATAAAAAAAATGAATAACGACTTATTTATAAACTGGGACAATAAATTCTTCTTTCCAAAATCATCTTTGATGCTTTATGACATCTGTTTCATTTGTTGAACAAATGTTTAAAAGGCTAAATGTTGTTTTATCTTACTGTTTTGAGGGAAAATGCCTGAAAATAGGTTATTTTTCTCATTTCGAAACAACATGACTTTTGCCTTGGACCATCGACATATAAACGAGGGGACCAGAATTCATTTTAAATTTGACCTGTTGCAAGTCGAATCAATATATCACGGATCATTGCTTTATCTGGTGAATCATAGTTGAAGTTAATCCGCAAACACCTTCGATAGAATTCAAACTCCGACAACCCGAAGAATATGACTTCACAATCGATGACGACTCGGATGAGGGAGAATTCATGACTACTTCAGTACAAGGAGCATCCACATCGGGTACAAAAATATGGCGACAGGACTTACTAGATCACAAAGACGAAATCATAATAAACGACTAAAACGATAAAAACAATTACAGGAAAAACAAAACATGGAGGATATTAGTCAACTGAAATCACGAACTATTAACACTCCATTTGAGGAAATAAACTCTGCCTCAGAAACGACAGATCTAGACCCTGCAAAGAAAAATGAAAATGGAAAAGCAGTTATCACTTCACCTGTTCAGAGTCTGAAGGTGTCAGATAAAAAGGTTCATGAAAAAAATCACTCAAGGGAAGAGGTGCGACGAATTCGCGCTATCGAGAGGAGAACTTTTGAACAATACAAACACATGAATAGAAGGACAATAAATATTCTGGATGGTCTTAAACTATTTACCAGAATATTTGATGAAGCTTAACAAACTGCTATCATTGATCATATTACAAAAGCCCAAAATCGTGGTAGAGTCGGACTCCTTCAAAGGAGAACCTATTCCGAACCTAATAAATGAATTCGTGGCAAGGGTAGACAAACCCTACAATATGGGTGTTGCTACAATTATGCAAGAGACAGAGAAGGAAATCTTCCCGGAATTTTGCGACACGAGCAAGTCGATCCTTTACCCACTGTGATAATCCAAGTTATCAAACGACTTGTCACTTGGGGGATTTTACCTACGGATCGTGTTCCCGACAGCTTGCATCATCAATATATATGATAAAGGAGACCGTATCCCTCCTTACATCGATGCACCATGATTTTGAGATACTGTTTTGCACCGTGTCACTAATGAACCGCTGTTCTGCTGTGTTTGGAAGGGAGATACAAATCTTGGGACTTGGAGAGTTTGAAGGTACGTGCCGTATTCCTTTATCTCGAGGATCAGTTCTCTTATTTCAAGGGAAAGGTGCAGATTTTTGTAAAACACTGCATACCCAGTGTCAACAAGCCACACATCTCAATTACTTTGCGACGGATGATGCCCGACAAACGACCTGTCAGATATAAAGCTATACCAGAACTGGAGAATCTACAACCTTTGGAATTACCATAACCCCATAAATGTCTAAACACCTGAAACATGTTTGATAAATAATGTTTTGGAGTGTTGGACGTTTATGGACAGTCTGTTAATATCCAAAGCTATGTTATGACATATAAGAACTTTTGACATGTGATATATCTATAGTTGTCGATGTGTGATATATCGATAGTTGTTGGTATGTAAAATATCAGTAGTTTGTTGCAGCACGCTATATGATATGTACACATATATGTACCGTTAGTTCTTGCTTGCAATAATATGTATTGGTAACCTTTTTATGGAAATAAAATAAAATGTTGGAAAAATATTCCCCATTGTCTATCATATGTCAACAGGTCCTAAAAATAATAAAATAAATTTTAATGATGAAATAAATGAATTGTGATAACTAAACATGAGAATTATCATTCGACCTATATAGGTCAAAACCCCAACGAATATTCCCACCAAAAATATTAGTGAGTTTGCCACTCTCTCAAGTTATTGGATATAAGTCATTTCCTGACACGGAAATCATGGTTTTCCTCTAACCAAATCTTGACATCGACATTTTGAGGAAAATAGAAAATGACATCTATTTTCTCTCTCCGGTTATTGGATGTAAGTCTTTTCCTGACACGGAAATCATGGCTTTCCTCTAACCAAATCTCGACATTGACATTTTGAGGAAAATAGAAAATGACATCTATTTTCTCTCTCCGGTTATCGGATATAAGTCCTTTCCTCGACACTGAAATCATGGATTTCCTCTAACCAAATCTCGACATCGACATTTCGAGGAAAATGAAGATGACATCTATTTTCTCTCTCCAAGTTATTGGATGTAAGTCCTTTCCCGACACGGAAATCATGGCTTTCCTCTAACCAAATCTTGACATTGACATTTTGAGGAAAATAGAAAATGACATCTATCTTCTCTCTACGGTTATTGGATGTAAGTCCTTTCCTAACACGAAAATTATGGCTTTCCTCTAACCAAATCTTAACATAGACATTTTGAGGAAAATGGAAAATGACATCTATTTTCTCTCCTCAGTTATAGGACATAAGTCCTTTCCTAACACGGAAATCACAGCATTCCTTTAACAAAATATCGACATTGACATTTTTGAATATGACATCCATTTTCTCTCCCAATGAATCCCTTCTCTAAACATAAGAAAAACATTCCTTCTCAGAACCAACAAA
>JAKZJZ010000613.1:0-5000 GCA_022702705.1 Papilionanthe hookeriana x Papilionanthe teres
CAACCCACTGACCCAACAGATCAACTTTTTGACTAAAAAGTCATCTTCGGTCAAAATGGTCAATTCTTGACCCAATTACCAACCCATTGACCCAATATATCAACCTTTGACCAAAAAGTCATCTTTGGTCAAAATGGTCAATTCTTGACCCAATTACCAACTCATTGACCAAATAAATCAACTTTTGACCAAAAGTCTACTTTGGTCAAAATAGTCAATATCTGACCCAATGACCACCCCGTTGACCCAATAGGTTAACTTTTGACTAAAAATTCAATTTTGGTCAAAATAGGTCAACTTTTGACCAAAAAGTAATCTTTGGTCAAAATGGCCAATTTCTGACCCAATGACCACTCCATTGACCCGAAGACCAACCCATTGACCCAATAGGTCGGTTTTTGACCGAAAAGTAAATTTTGGTCAAAATAGTTAATTTTTGATCTAATGACCAATTATTCACTCAATAAGTTAATCTCTGACTAAAAAGTCAACTTTGGTCAAAATATTTAATCCTTAACCCAATGACAAACCCATTGACCCAATAGGTCAACTTTTGACCAGATAGTCAATTTTGGTAAAATAGTCAATTTTTGACTGAATGACCACCAATTGACCCAATAAGTCAACTTTTGACCAAAAAGTCAACTTTGGTCAAATGATAAGTCAACTTTTGACCAATAAGTCAACTTTTGACCAAAAAGTTAATTTTAGTCAAAATGGTCAACTTCTGACATAATGACCTCCCCGTTGACCCAATGGCTCAACTTTTGACCAAAAATTTAATTTTGGTCAAAATAATTAATTTTTGACCTAATGAGCAAAATAGTCAATTTTTGAATTACTCATCAATTATTGACCCAATAAGTCAATCTCTGACCAAAAAGTCAACTTTGGACAAAATGATCAATGATTGACCCAATGACAAACTCATTGCCCAATAAGTCAAATTTTGACCAAAGAGTCAATTTTGGTCAAAATAGTCAATTTTTGACCTAATGACCACTCATTAACCAAATAGGCCAACTTTTGACCAAATAGGCCAACTTTTGACCAAAAAGTCAATTTTTGACCCAATGATCAACCCATTGACTAAATTGGTCAAATTTTGACCGAAAAGTCAACTTTTTGGTTGAAAATAGATAATTTTTGACCTAATGACCAATTATTGACCCAATAAGTAAATCTCTGACAAAAAAGTCAACATTGGTCATAATTATCAATCCTTGACCCAATGACAAACCCATTGACCCAACATGTCAACCTTTAAACAAAAAGATAACTTTGGTCAAAATGGTAAATCCTTGACCCAATAACCAACCCACCGACCGAATAGATCGACTTTTGTCCAAAAAGTCAACTTTGGTCAAAATAGTAAATTTTTATATAATTGCCAATTATTGCCCCAATAGGTCAACTTTTGAACATAAAAGCCAATTTTGGTCAAAATTGGCAACTTTTGACCTAACGAACACCTCATTGACCCAAAAGGTCAACTTTTGACCAAAAAGTCAAATTGGGTCAAAATGGTCAATTTCTGACACAATGACCTAAATGTCAACTTTGGTGAAAATGGTCAATCCTTCATCCAATGACTAACCCATTGACCCAATTTGTTAACTTATGACTAAAAAGTCAACTTTGGCCAAAATAGTTAATCCTCGACCCAATGAACAACCTATTGACCCAATAGGTCGACTTTTGACCAAAAAATCAATTTTGCTCAAAATTGTCAATTTTTGATCTACTGACCGCCTCATTGACCTAAATAGGTCAAATTTTGACCAAAAGATAACTTTGATCAAAATTGTCAATCCTTAACCCTAAACCAACCCATTGACCCAATATGTCAACTTTGACCAAAAAGTCAATTTTGATTAAAATAGTCAATTTTTGACCTAATGACCAATTTTTTACCCAGTAAACCAATCTCGATCCAAAAAGCCAACTTTGGTCAGGATGGTTAATGTTTGATCTAATGCCCAACCCATTGACCCAATAGGATATCTTTTGACTAAAAAGTCAACTTTGGTCAAAATGATCAATCCTTGACCAAATGACCAACCCATTGGCCTAATAGGTCAACATTTAACAAAAAAGTCAATTTCGGTCAAAATAAAAAAATTTGAATTAATGACTAATTATTGACCCAATAAGTCAATCTTTGACCAAATAATCAACTTTAGTCAAAATGGTCAATCCTTGATCCAATGACAAACCCATAGACCCAATAGGTCAACTTTTGACCAAAAAGTCAATTTTGGCAAAATAGTTAATTTTTGACCAAATGACCACCCATTGACCCATATGCCAACTTTTGACCAAAAAGTCAACTTTGGTCAAAATGGACAACTTTTAACCCAATGACCAACCAATTAACCCAATAGGTCATCTTTTGACCAAAAAAGTCATCTTTGGTAAAAACTGTCAACTTCTTGATCTAATTACCAACACATTAGCCAAATATGTCAACTTTTGATCAAAAAGTCAACTTTGGTCAAAATGATCAATTTTTGACCCATTGACCTCCCCGTTGACCCAATGGGTTAACTTTTGACCAAAATTTCAATCTTGGTCAAAATAGTCAATTTTTAACCTAATGACCAATTAATGACCAAATAAGTCAATCTCAGACCAAAAAGTTAATTTTTGTCAAAATAATCAATCCTTCACCCAAAGACAAACACATTGATCCAACAAGACAACCTTTGACCAAAAAAGTCAATTATGGTCAAAATAGTCAATTTTTGACATAATGACCACCCATTAACCCAATAGGTCAACTTTTGACCAAAAAGTCAACTTTGGTCAAAATGGTATGTATATATATATATAAATTTATATAATATTATTTTTTATTTTAAATATTTTAAGTATAGTATATTATTTATAAATATAATTTAAATATAAAAATATTTAATAGTTAAATAAATTATAAATAAAATATAAATAGATGTATATATAAATAAATAAACAAATATATATATATATATATATATATATACATATATATATATATAATAGTATTTTTTTATTTTAAATGTTTAAAGTATTGTATATTATTTATAAATATAATTTAATTATAAAAATATTTAATAATTAAATAAATTATAAATAATAATATTAGGTCAATAAGTTTATCATTGGGTCAAGGTTTGATCATTTTGACCAAAGTTCACTTTTTGGTTAGAGATTAACTTATTGGGTCAATAATTGGTCATTAATTAAAAAATTGACTATTTTGACCAAAATTGGCTTTTTGGTCAAAAGTTGACCTATTGGGTCAATAGGTTTGTCATTGGATCAAGGATTGACCTTTTTGACCAATGTTAACTTTTTGGTCAAAGATTGACTTATTGGGTCATTAATTTAAAAATTATTTATTTTGACCGAAATTGACTTTTTGGTCAAATGTTGACCTATAGGCCAATGGGTTGGTCATTGGGTCAAGGATTGACCATTTTGACCAAAGTTGACTTTTTGGTCAAAAGATGACCTATTGGGTCAATGGGTTGAGTATTAGGTCAAAGATTAACCATCTTGACCAAAGTTGACATTTTAGTCAAAGATTGGTTTCTTGGGCGAAAATTAGTCGATAAGTCAAAAATTGATTATTTTAATCAAAATTGACTGTTTAATCAAAAGTTGACCTATTGGGTCAATGAGTTGGTCATTGGGTTAAGGATTGACAATTTTGACCAAAGTTGCCTTTTGGTCAAAATTTGACCTATTTAGGTCAATGAGGCGGTCAGTCGGTCAAAAATTGACAATTTTGAGCAAAATTGATTTTTTAGTCAAAAGTTGACCTATTGAGTCAATAGGTTGGTCAGTGGGTCAAGGATTAACCATTTTTACCGAAGTTGCTTTTTAGTAAAAAGATAACAAATTGGGTCAAATGGTTGGTCATTGGATGAAGGATTGAACATTTTCACCAAATTTGACATTTAGGTCATTGTATCAGAAATTAACCATTTTGACCAAATTTGACTTTTGGTCAAAAGTTGACCTTTTGGGTCAATGAGGTGGTCATTAGGTTAAAAATTGACTTTTTTTCAAAAGTTGACCTAATGAGTCAATAATTGGTAATTATGTCAAAATTTACTATTTTGACCAAAATTGACTTTTTAGTCAAAAGTCGATCTATTAGGTCAGTGGGTTGGTTATTGGGTCAATGATTGACAATTATGACTAAAGTTGACTTTTTGGTCAAAGATTTACTTATTGGGTTAATAATTGGTCATTAGGTCAAAAATTGTCTATTTTGACCAAAAAGTCGACTTTTTGGTCAAAATTTGACCAATTTGGCCAACAAGTTGGTCATTTGGTAAAAAATTGACCATTTTGCCAAAGTTGACTTTTTGGTCCAAAGTTGACCTATTTGGTTAATGGGGGGTCATTAGGTCAAAATTTGACTATTTTGACCAAAATTGACTTTTTGGTCAAAAGTTGACATATTGGGTCAATGGTTTGGTTATTGGGTCAAGGTATAACCATTTTGACCAAAGTTGACTTTTTGGTCAAAAGTTCACCTATTGGGTCAATGGGTTTGTCATTGGGTCAAAGATTGACCATTTTGATCAAAGTTGACTTTTTGATCAGAGATTGGCTTCTTTGGGTCAATTATTGGTCATTTGGTCAAAATGACTATTTTGACCAAAATTAAATTTTTTTTCAAAAGTTAACCCATTGGGTAAATGGGGTGGTCATTGGATCAAGAATTGTCCATTTTAACCAAAGATGACTTTTTGTCAAAAGTTGACCTACTGGGTCAATGGTTTGGTCATTGAGTCAAGGATAGACCATTTTGACCAAAGTTGACTTTTTGGTCAGAGATCGGCTTAGTGGGTTAATAATTGGCCATTATGTCTAAAATTGACTATTTTGTCCAAAATTGATTTTTTGGTCAAACATTGGCCTACTGGGTCAATGTGTTGGTCATTGGGGCAAAAATTGATCATTTTAATCAAAGTTGATTTTTTGACCAAAATTAAAATTTTTTGTCA
>JAKZJZ010000613.1:10000-30000 GCA_022702705.1 Papilionanthe hookeriana x Papilionanthe teres
AAAAATAATATTATTAAATAAATAAATCTATATATATAAATAAATTAAAAATAAATATAAATGTATTTATAAATCTATATATATTTATATAGTTTATTATTTTTATATATATATATATATATATATATATATATATATATATATATATATATATATATATATATTTATTATTTATATATATATATATATATATATATATATATATATATATATATATATATATATATATATATATATATAATTATTTTAACTTTTAAATAATTTTATAATTAAATAATATTTAATAAAAATATATTATACTTAAAATATTTAAAATAAAAAATAATGCTAAATAAATTTTTTTATATATATAAATATATATTAATGTACCTCTATAAATATATTTTTATTTATAATTTTTTTAATTATTAAATAATTTTATAATTAAATTGTATTTATAAATAATGTACTTGTACTTAAAATATTTAAAATAAAAAATAAATATTAAATAAATTTTTATAGATATATAAATATATATTTATGTGCCTCTATATATATTTTTTATTTATAATTTTCTTAATTATTAAATATTTTTATAATTAAATTATATTTATAAAAAATATATCTGTACTTAAAATATTTAAAATAAAAAAATAATATTATATATAAATATATACAGATATAAATTTATTTATTTATAATTTATTTAACTATTAAATATTTATATGATTAAATTATATTTTTAAATAATATACTATACTTAAAATAATTAAAATAAAAAAATAATATTAAATAAATATATAAATCTATATATATATTTATATATACCTATATATATATTTATTTATAATTAATTTAATTATTATATATTTTTGTAATTAAATTATATTTATAAATAATATACTATACTTTAAACATTTAAAATAAAAAAATATTATTATATATATATATAACTATATATATATATATATTTATAATTTATTTAATAATTAATTACTTTTTAAATTAAATTATATTTATAAATAATATACTATACATAAAACATTTAAAATAAAAAAATAATATTTTATACATGTATATATATATATATATATATATATATATATATATATATATATATATATATATATATATATATATATATATATATACCTTTATATATATTTATTTGTAATTAATTTAATTATTAAATATTTTTATGATTAAATAATATTTACAAATAATATACTACACTTAAAATTTTAAAAATTAGAAAATAATATTATATTATTTATCTATTTATAATTTATTTAACTATTAAATATTTTTATGATTAAATAATATTTACAAATAATATACTATACTTAAATTTTTTAAAATTAGAAAATAATTTTATATAATTTATCTATTTATAGTTTATTTAACTATTAAGTATTTTTATAATTAAATTATATTTTTAAATAATATACTATACTTAAAATATTTAAAATAAAAAATAATATTATGTAAATTTATATATATATATATATATATATATTCATATATATAAATTTATTTTTATATATACCTATGGATATATTTATTTATTTATATTTAATTTAACTATTAAATATTTTTATAATTAAATTTTATTTATAAATAATATACTATACTTAAAATATTTAAAACTAAAAAATAATATTAAATAAAGATATATATATATATATATATATATATATATATATATATATATATATATATATATATATATATATATATATATATATATATAGTTATTTATATTATTGTTAACTATTAAATATTTTTATAATTAAATTATATTTAAAAATAATATACTATACATAAAATATTTTAAAAAAAATAATATTATTAAAATTTATATATACAAATATATGTATATATATATAAATATATATTTATATTTATATATACATATATATATTTATTTATTTATAATTTATTTAACTATTAAATATTTTTATAATTAAAATATATTTATAAAAAATATACTATACTTAAAAAATTTAAAATAAAAAAAAATATTATATAAAATTATATATATATATATATATATATATATATATATATATATATATATATATATATATATATATGTATATGTAATATTGAAGATGTTGGAGGCGGCGCCTTGCACTTGTGCTTAGGGTTTGGGCTGTGATGGACCTATCTTGGGGGCGGCTGATTCTGTGGTGGGGTCTCTCAGGTTGTTGGGGGCTGGTTGAAGGTCTGGTAAGTGGTGCTGATCATTGGTGTGCTTGTTCTGTGAAGAAGGTTTGGTTTGAGGCTTTCCCGGGCTCATCCTTTTTTGAATTCGGCTACTGTTCCATTGACTTGTGGTTTGGTAGTTTGCACTGAACTCTCGTTATTCACTTTCTCCTTCCTGGTGGTGTGTTTTTCTGGCAATGGCAAGTTCTAGTGCCATTAAGACCCCCCCTTCTTATGCTTCTACTGTCAGCAACGGTAAGGGTCTTAAATCTGTAGAACATCTGACTTTTCCACAAATACTGCATGATGCAGCTACTGGAAGGGCTGACTGCCCCTTTGTTAGACCATTGGGAACCAAGGATGGTCGACCAGCTATTGTCTTTACATCTCAGGAAATGAATGCTCTTGCTGATTCTGTTAAGTTTACCATTGTGGGTCAGTTCCAATATGGACATCCCAAAATGGAGATGGTCAGGAGGCATTTTGAAAATTTTCAGTTTGAAGGACGAGTGAGAGCGGGGGTAATGGATGGAAGGCATCTCCTTATTAGGCTATCAAAGGAGGAGGACTATGCAAGTCTTTTGGGAATGCAAGTGATGCACTTGGCTAATGCATCTATGAAGCTAATTAAATGGTACCCAGGTTTTGACCCTGCTAAAGAACCCCCTTTAAAACCTTTGTGGTTTACATTCCCAAACCTACCAATCCAATTATATCACACTAATTCCATATTTCAGATTAGCAGGGCATTGGGTACACCCCTTAGAGTTGATTCCCCAACTCATGATATGGGTAATCCTGCTGCTGTAAAGGTTTTGATAGAAAGAGATGTGTCATTTCCAGACATTGATAAGATCTGGATTACTACTTCTGATAATGGAGATGGTTTTTGGCAGGAGGTAGCATTAGAAAATAAACCTATCTATTGCCACCACTGCAGGATGTTTGGACATCCTAAAGAAAAATGCTATAGGCTTAAACCACCTACCAAAAAGCCAGACAAAGGTAAGGCTGTAACCCATACTGCCCAAGTGGTTAGTGACCCCCAGGTGAACATTTGTAGTTCAGAATTAGATGCTGAAATCCCCACAGCCCATGTACAACTCCAACCAGCAGCCACAGATTTAGAACCTCCAGCACCTTTACTGAATGCTGAACTTCACCCAGCAATTGACTGTCCTCCTCCAGCACTGTTAGAGGAAGATCAAAAGAGAATGGAAGAAGCCTGGAAAATTCAGAAGTCAAAGAAGAAGAAAAAACACTCGGCGAGACTGCGAAGTTAACGAGGTCCAGCACGGGAACAATCCGAACTCGAGAGAAATCATAATGGATCCCCTCCGGACTCTTCCGGAGTAGAACCACTACTAGATCCGGATCCGGATCTAAATCAACTCATTCATCACCTAACCCCAAACCTCAGGATGATCAATTGCCTTTTTTGGAATATTAGAGGGGTGGCACACCCCCTCACTTTTAAGAGATTATTACACCTTGTACGGCTTATTTTAGGTTATGTGTTTTATTTTGAAAAAGGGGTCGCTACGAAATTGTCGGAGAATTTTAATTTAATTTAAATATATATATATAATTTAGAAAGTAGTATTTGATTTTGAAAATAATTCTTTAAATTTGAAGATTTTAAGATATGAAATCAAACTGATCTCACATCCCGAATAGTTTATATAAACGAGCACCGCACCACAAACCGTGTATCTATCCCGAAGAATAGACACACTGCTTGATGATGGGGCTCGATTAAATAAACTAGGAGATTTGTGACATCCATTTGGTCTGCGAACCAATTTTATAAGCCGACAAATTCCCCTGTTTAATATGAAAACATTAAACAGGGTTTATATTACCTGGGTTCTTAAAATTCCCTATAAGGGCAAGCCCCTATAGTTAATTACATCTTAAGTGAAGGGAATCACCTAAGAAAACTCTCGATAATAATCAGTAGTTCTGCTCTCAAGAATTTCAAAGTTTAAGTCTTCAAGGGATTGAATTTTGGAATTTCAATAGGGAATGGATCAAATTTAGAACATTTTATTTTGGGAATTCAAAGGAAGAAAGGTAGGAGAAATCACGGATTCGAAGCGAACTTCGGTAATTTCCCGACTATCCTACTGTTTGGCTTGAATTTAGGAAGGTCCTAATGTTTATTTAATATTTTGATCTTGTCAATTTTAATTAGTTAGGACTTATATTTGTATGATAAAATCATACAAATAGCCTCGAAGATGTGAGGGTTTGTGTCGTATCGGACGACTACCTCGGAATCCTAAGACCGGTTAGGGCTTAATTTACATGACCATGCAAATGCCTAACGAAGAGTTGAGGATTTATGTTGCACCAGGCAAACTACCTCGAAGTCCTATGGCTTGGTTATTTAATTCTAAGAATGGTTTTGCTGATGTAGATTTCAGTTTTGCTGACGACGATGGCCGTGCTGCCCACCATGCCTCGAGCTCCTTGTTGTTGCAGAGATTTAATTGTAGAAGGTGAAAAAAATCAAGAGATGAGGGAAGTGTTTGGTTTTAGAGAAAGTCTTAATTTCCGTGTGTCTTTAATATTTTAATTAAAACAGATCTTAAAGTTGATTTAACAGAACCGATTAAGATCCCACGGTTCCGTCATCCCGGCACCGTTATTTTCATCGAATTCACTTAGTCCAGATGAATTTGCTAAACTCAACTGAATGAGTTCCGCACTTTCATTTAGACTGTGGGAAATCCCGTTAGCAACACATGGGTTACATCATCCGAGGTATTCCCGATCATTCAATGAGACGTTTTAATTTAGTTGTAGTTGTAGTTCTGTTGTTTTGTTTGTGATTAAATTTTGAGTTATTTTATATTTTGAATGTTGTGGCGATGAATTTTATCTTGTAGTGTCTTTTAATTTAGTTATGGGTTTCAGTTTTGGTTTCTGTCCTAAGGGTGTAGGTCTTCATGCAACTGTTGTTTATCATGCAAGAAAGGTAAGTGCGATGCGATTAAATAAATTGCAGTAAAGTAAATTGCAATAAAATAAAAGCGTACCTAGAGGGCCTTCCCGTCATCCCAAGCTGCACTTAAAATACAATTTAGAGCATTTAAGCATTTATGACAATTTCCTAGGTAAAGCTAAGGGAAGGGTTATGGTTTTCTACCAAAGTCCTGATCCTATAGCTAGTCATTCCTATGACGTCTAGGTTCTTGTATTTTAGTTTGAGGACGATTTTCTTCATCAAAGAACAACTAAGTTCAATTGTTCTTATAAACATCCTATCATATCGAGGAAGTGCTTAAGACAAATCTTAAACATCTTTTCAATATTTCTAGGATTGTTTTAAGTCCAAATGAATTTAATTACACAAATGAATTAATCGTCCGAGAGTTTAAGTTTTGTTGTCTTGCTCGATGAACTAGGACATTTGAATATCCTATAAGTGAAGTAACACCTCTTTTAACACTCCTTTTAAGAGTTATGACATCATGAGCTTTCGAGGGCAAATGGATGTTCAGTGGGTTGTGATTTAATTTTAGTTAATGGATTTAAGTTTGGAATAGTGTTCAAATTGTTTTAGATTTATTTTGAATTTCTTCATGTCTTAGGTGATGTTATATTTAATTTAATTTAATTTAATTTAACTTAGTTTAATTTAATTTAATGTGGTTTAATTTAATTTAATTTAATTTAAGTTGATTTAATATAATATGCTTTAGCTTAATTTAATTCAATTTGATTTAATTTAATTTAGTTTTAATTTAATTTAATTTAATTTAATTTGATTTAATTTAATATAATATAATATAATATAATATAATATAATTTAATTTAATTTAATTTAATTTAATTTAATTTAATTTAATTTAATTTAATTTTATTTAATTTAATATAATTTTTAATTTAATTTTTTTAATTTTAAAGGGATTTGTTTTAAATAATTTAACTTTAATTTAATTTAATGATTAAGCCTTTTAGCATTTTAAATCTTAAACTAGGATTATCATTTTAATTAGGAATTAAATATTATTGGGATGATCAATTTAGGGATTTTTAAATTAAAGAACAAATCTCTTCCTAATAATATCCCTATTTTAATAATTCCAATTTTATTATTCTTCCAAATTTAACTAATTATTTAATTAAGGTTTATTTCAATTATTTTAAATTGTTTAGTAGGTTTCTACCCTTTAATTATCTAAATTTCAATCATCCAAATCAAGTTAAAATCAAATATTTTACCTATTAATTTCATTAAGCCTAAAGTCTTAATTAAAGGGTTAAGATTTTAATTACCATTTTTGCCCTTCAAGCCTAATAATTTCATAACTCACTAAATTGAGCTCAAATGAATTTGAAATTTTTATGTGACCTCACTCATATGTCAATAAAGACATTAGGGGAGAAAATGTGATTTTTCTGTATTTAATTTATTTATTTAATTATTTTTGGTGAAAAATGGAGATTTTCAAAGAAAACATGACCAAGGGAAAGTTTCTGTCCTTAATAAAATTATGGGACATTCCTAATGACCAGAGGACCACTTGGACCAATTTTTGTGATTTTTTGAATTATATTTTATTTATTAGAATTATTTTAAGTTCTGGAGTATTAATTAATTTAAAAATAGAATATAAGTTGAAAAATGAATTTCATAATTTTTAAAATTCTCTCTGATATCAAAGATTCCAGAGAATCAAATTTTACAATTTTCTGGTTTTTCTTTGATTTATTATAATTATTTTAGTGAAAATGCTAGAAAATACATTTTTTTAATTTTAAAATTACCCTAGGGCTTTAAAATTTAATATCTCATTAAATAGACCTAAGAAAAATATGGGGTTTGTTCCTAAGTGATTATATTTCAAAATATGACATTTTGGTGAACTTTATTATTTTTGTGATTTTTATTATTTTTTAATTATTAAAATATTAAAATAATACTAAAAAATTAACTTTTTTAGAAAATTGAAATTTTAATTTTCCTGAATTCCCTGATATCAGAGAGGCTCCAAAACCAATTTGGTGAATTTTTGAAAGGTATTTTGAAAGTTATGAATTTTTAAAGTTTAAAATGACTAAATGGCTTAATCAACCCATTTAGTAGGGCTAACCAAGTCCAATTGACTTCAAACTTTTATGGTGGGTTCCTCTGATCCTAAAGGTCAGTGGAGAATTGATTTCAAGTCAATTTGATCTATGGTCAACTCTAATTAATTAGGGGTCTATTTTGGGTATTTAAGCCAATTAGGGTTATCTTAAGTGAATTAACTCAAGTCCTATTTTTCCTAGGGTTCTCTGGTCATAAGGAACATCACCAAATTTTCCTAGAATTTATTTCACAATATGCTAATTTTTGGAATTAAAATACTCAAAACAGCAACATGCATTTGAAAAATCAATAACTTTTCACAGAGGTGGCCTCTGACCTTGGAAAATTCAGGGAATGTTCCCAAGTCCAGAGGCTTCAAAAGCCCTAGGGTCTCATGCCATGGTGAATTGTATGAATGCATGGAGAATTAAAACAATGCAGGGAGTAAATAATTAATTAAAAATAAAATACTGGATAAAATTAATTAATTTATTTTTCACATTATTCTCCTCTGTTCACTGAGCAAGAGGGTATTTTTATTTTATTTTTAGGATTTTTCTACACAAAGATATGAATTTTCAAAGTTCGTGGAATTAAATAAATTAAGAAAATCCCTAATTTTCTACTTAAGTGACGCGGCGCCGCGTCAACCTCGGCAGCTCCGAATGCACACGCGGCGCTCTCCCATTTGACGCCGCCTTCTGACTCAGCGCCACGCGGCCCGCGATTCATGTATCATCTCCTCGTCCGACGCCATCTGAGCTGTCCGTCCGTGCGTGTATTAAATGAACGGCATCCGTTCATCGTCCCCAAGCCTCTTAACCCGAGAACCGTCCACCTTCTGGCCCTAAGATCTCACTCAATTCTCCATGGATTTTTATGTTCTTATACTCTATGGATTCGTCTTGAAGAGACGAACAGATCTATACGGCTAATGTTTATTGAAATTGACTCATTTGAAATAGAGAATGTTTAGAAGAAGCTCGGGATGAAGAATTGATCCATATCTTAGCTCTGAGAGGTGAAGCCTCGATCAGAGATGCTCGGCACGTTCGTTGGAGCTGCAGGAGGCTAGGGATGAAGCCTGGGGATGTGGTGAATTGCCTAGGTGTGATTTCCACCAAGGTTGATCACAACCTTTGGAGTCTGGAACAACTGGGTGGCCTAGAGAGGGGGCTTTCACTGGAAAACTTCTTCTCTTGGCCTGGTGAAGGTGTAGGTGAGTTTAATTTGATTTTGGTGGAGGATTCAGGAGTGTCTCGTTCGGCTCGAGAATTGAGCTCCAAAATTGAGCTCGATCAATGGGGATTAGAGCAGGGAGGACAGTAGGGATCAATTGCTCTAAGTCTGGAGGGGAGTGAGGAGTGATTTTAGCAGAGTTTTGGTATGGTCTGGTTCAGCACCTCCTTTGGCCGAGAGGGTGAGGGGTTTAAATAGGCATGGCTGGAGGCTCTCCCAGGGGGAGTTGAGGGCTGGGATCAGCTGCTCTTGGCATGTGAAGAACGGCCATGGTGGCCATTTGGAGTGAGGCGGCTCGGCAGGTGAGAATTCCAAGCTTGGGCTCACATGTGAGCTCTCGGCTTGGTGGTTTCCGGCGGCTGTGGTGGCTGGCCGGCCAGGGTCAGGTCACCCTCAAGCTCAGGTGGGTCAGGGCTGGAGGCTTGTGCAGTCAATTGGGCCTTGCCATGTGTAAAGGGGGTGGCTTGGAATGGAATGGGGAAGAGGCCATTTTGGCTTCAATTTGGTCAACCCATTGGTTTTGGGTTGGGTGCACCTCCCCATGGCCTGATTTTGGGCTGAGAGGATCAGTTGGGTCAACCAAGAGAGGATGGTGTGGTCTCTATCCAAATAGTTTAAGTTAATTTTGGGTTATAGTGTTGCATTAAAGAGGTTAAAATGGCTTAAGGAAGGCTTAGGAAAGGACTCCCTCCACTTGCCATTAATAGCTTGGTGACAAGTCAAACTCCCCATGGCTTCATGTGGCTTATCTATGGCTTGCATGGCTTGTCTTT
The DNA here is from genome assembly GCA_022702705.1 of Papilionanthe hookeriana x Papilionanthe teres. Lineage (NCBI taxonomy): Eukaryota > Viridiplantae > Streptophyta > Magnoliopsida > Asparagales > Orchidaceae > Papilionanthe > Papilionanthe hookeriana x Papilionanthe teres. The sequence goes on from JAKZJZ010000613.1 coordinate 19,277, forward strand.
GGCTTGGGAAAAGTTGAGTCAATTTCATGGAAATGGATTTAAGAGAAATTTTGGTGTTTTAGGGGTGATTTGGCATGAGGCTTAATTTGGAATTATTTGATGATGTGATTAGAACTTAGGGAATGGCTTTGATTAAGTGGATGGCAAATGGAAATGTCATGTGGGCTTTAGGGTAGATTTTGGGCTCATTGAAATGGTTTTAGATGGGCTTTTAAAATGGTTTAGGAAAGTGGGCTTTTGAATTTTAAAATGGATTTTGGGATGAAATTTTGGTAAAGGCTTGGGCCAAATAATTGTTGAGTTTGGTTTAGGGATGTGTCATGAGTGGTTTGAAACAAATTTGGGGTGATTTGGGTTTGAATTGGGTTGGATATGGGCCTTTTGGTAAAGAGGCTAAGGTGGGCCAAAATGGGCTACCATGGGCCAAAGTTGGGCTAAATTTGAAATTGATGTAAAATTAATGTTGGGAAATGTTTATGGGAGTGTTTTAAAGAGGTTTTGGCTTAGGTTAGGTTTTGATTTTGAGGTTTGGGTCTATTTGTGCTAGGTTTAGGTTTAGGTCAAAATTGGGCTTTTTGATTTTGGGTTGAATTTGAGTGGGGTTTGGGTCTAAATTTTGGGCAAATCATGTTAGTGTTTTGTTTATGGGGATGTTAAGGAAGGTTTAGAAAAGATTTGGGGTTAATTGGAGTTGAATTGGGTGAGTTTGGGCTAAGTTTGGGTCATGGGTCCAAATTGGGCTTTAAGGCCAAAAGTGAAATTGGATCCCAATGCCAATCAAATTGGGCTTGGATTGGGTCTAGATTGGTGTTGGGGATGTTGAATTGAAGTTTAGAATTGAATTGGACCAGAATTTGGGTCAATTGGGTAGGTTAGGTTTGACATTGGTTTGGGTTAAAATGGGTCAAATTGGGGGTTTTGATAAAAGTGGGGTAAATTAGCAAAATTGGCCCATGATGTAGTTGAACAAAATGAAATTGGGAATATTTGGGATTTTCTGGAATTTTTCTGGGAATTTTCTGAATTTTTGGATTTTTTGGCTAAGAGGGGTATTTTGGGTATTTGGAGGGTATTGGGAGGTATTTTTGGAATTTTTGCAATTTTTGGTTATGGATGATCAATTTGAGTGGGGAGGAAATGTTTAGGATTGGTCTTGAGGAATTTTGGATGATTTAGGTGATTTTGGAAATTTCGGGTAGTTTCAAGGGCATTTGGTAGGTTAGGCGGGTGTAGGGTCCCGGGGGCCAAAAATTGAAAATTTGGAAAATTGAAGATTGGGTGAATATAAGTGGAATAAAATCATTTTGGTTAAGCCATGAAGCCACATCAAGCCCATATGAGCCATGAAGGGACTCATTTGAGGCATTCACTATGTTGTTCCTAACCCTCTTAGCCAAGGGCTTAGGGGTTAAGGACTATCCATGTGAATCACTTACATGAGTCAGGAGGTCAAGTTAGGTATAGGTGTGGTTTTAGGAGGTGTATGAAAGTGTAGTGTATGAGTGTAGTGTGTGTGTAAGTCAGCCCCTCCACTAGCACCAGAGCCACCTGTAGGCGGTCCTAAGGCCAAAGAGTCCTATAGGAACTCATCCTTTAAACTTCCACACTCGATTTCAACCCTCTAGGTGATTAGGGGTCTACGAGTCAAGTTTGTGGAGTTTGCGAGGAGTTAAGAAGTGGTTTGAATTTCTAAGTGGTGGGTCCCAATTCTAATCCTCTAGGATAGTCAAAGGAAAAGCCTAAGGCTAGATCCTAAATACTACAGAGAAGAAGAGGAGACCTCATCAAAAATGAGGTCAACACACCTTTACAAAAAACACCAGCTTTGGTGTATGATTCTATTGGAACCAATGGTCCATAAAAATCAATCTCGTATCCTTAACAAATTTCCAGGATGCACGTTTTATGCTAATTCCACTAACAAAATTTGGGTAATCTGTAGAAAAGAACTTTCATGGAAGGTTATGGTCGACCACTCACAGTTTGTACATTGTCAATTTCATTTGGAGGGTAATGACTTTGTCGCCACGTTTATTTATGTTGGTCGTACTAAAGCCGAGAGGAAAACTCTTTGGAATGATATTATTAAGATCAATAAGGAAGAACACCAAAGCTGGATTGTGGGTGGAGACTTTAACAGTATAGCTTCTCCAAGTGAAAAATTGGGTGGGAGAGTGCCCAACCAGGTTATGATCTCTGAATTTAATGACAATATCCTTATGGCAGGCTTGTTTGACCTTGGTTTCATTGGGAACCAATTCACTTGGAGAAGAGGGGCCATTTGGGAGAGACTGGATCGGTTTTTAGCTAATGATTCCTGGCACCAGAAATTTCTGCATACCACCATTTCTCATCTTAATTTTGCTGGATCAGACCATAGACCCCTTCTTTTAACCATTTCCACTCCACAACCACAAACTTCCTCTCCTCCATTCAGATACCTAAGTTTTTGGTCAGGCCATCCTGATTTTAATAACATTTTGCAGGACAACTGGAATGGGATTTCCTCTGCCAACCCTTTTACTAAACTCTAGTACCTCCAATAGAAACTTGCTAAAGCTCTGAGAAAGTGGAGCTGGGAGTCCAGTGGTGATGTTTTTAAGGGGTTATCCGAGCTGAGATGGGAGGTCAACAATGCGAGGTTGTCGCCTAATCCGATCATACGGGTTCAGGGATTTTGTTTCTGCTCAAGAAAAGTTACTGACTTACCTTAACTGGCAGGACCAAATCCTCAGTTAGAAAGCTTCTATTAATAAATTTAAGGATGGGGATAGGAATACAAAATATTATCATGCTTGTATCAAGTACAAAAGGAAGCGCAATGCCATTTTCTCCATTAGGAATGATCAAGGGACACTTCTTACTAATGGGACTGAAATTGGAAATAATGCTGTCTCATTTTTTCAAAAGCTACTGACCTTCAAGCCAGGCTCAGGTATCCCAATTGACGATGAATCGTTTAATGATGTCCACAGTTACACTTGCTCTCTCAATCTTACTGACACTCCTTCTATGGAAGAAATTTGGTCAGCTTTGCAGTCCATTGACAATTCTAAAGCTGTTGGACCTGATGGGTTTAATGCAGAATTCTATAAAAAGGCATGGAGTTTTTGTCACACTGATGTGGTAGCTGCTGTTCAAGGATTCTTTAATGGAATTGATCTTAATCAGTACTTTTACTACTCTAATACTGTGCTCATCCCAAAAACTAATGCACCAGTGAACTTGAATCATTACAGACCTATAAGTCTAACCTCTGTGATCAGTAAACTTGTTAGCAAAGTTCATGTTGGGAGATTACAACCCCACCTTGACAAAATCATTAGCCCTCAGAAGTCAGCTTTTGTGAAATGAAGGTCCATTGCTGATAATGTTCTTCTTGCCAGGAATTACTTCTTGATCTTGATTAAACCTGTAGGGGAGGTAATCTTATCTACAAACTAGACATCAAGAAAGCATATGACACTTTAGATTGGAACTTCATCCTTCAAGTGCTGCATGCCAGAGGTTTTCCACCTGAGTTCTGCCAATTGATCAAGAGATGGCTGAAGTTCAACCATCATTCCATTCTTGTGAATGGCCAGTGCTGGGGAGGTTTCCAGGCAACCAGAGGTCTTAAACAAGGAGACCCTTTATCCCCCTCTATTTTTATTATAGTGATGGACTATCTCTCAAGACTCCTTGAAGCTCAAATCTCTCCTCACCACTATGCTAGATACCACCACAAATCAAATGTTATCATCTCCCATCTGTTGTATGCTGATGATTTGATGTTATTTTCCAGAGCTTCCAAGTTGGCTGTCAAGAGAGTCACTAGATGCCTTACTCACTTCCAAAATATTTCTGGGCTCCAATTTAATAAAACCAAATGTGAATTGATTTTTCCCAGTAACATCAAGGCTGATCTCTCTCACTGGATCACAAGCCACATAGGATTTTCTACAGCAACTCTTCCTTTGAAATTCCTGGGTGTGCTTCTAATCAAGGGGAAATCAAAGCAGCTACAATTTGATGAGATCATTGGCAAACTTAATACCCAACTCTCTAATTGGTCTAATTCTTATTTATCAACTGGGGGCAGAATCACTCTCCTACACAGTATCCATACCACCTTCCCTAATTATGTTCTCCAAATGGCTTGTTTAAAGAAAAGCTCTAGAATTCAAATTGAAAGGATTTTCAACAGGTTTTTATGGTCTGGTCAAAGAAAGCAAATGCATTGGGCGAGTTGGTAGAAATTAGCCAAACCTACTTGGGCTGGAGGATTAGGTTTCAAGGGTTTACATCATCTGCAGAAAGTCAATTTCTGCAAGTTATGGATTCACTTCAGACATCAGAATTCCTTATGGGCACTTTATATGATAGGAAAATATTGTAAGGATAGACACCCAGGTTTGGCCCAACTTAAACCTGGTTGCTCTAGGATTTGGAAACAAATGCTTATCAATCGGGATCTGGCTGAATCTCTTTTCAGATGGGAGCTTGGTCATGGGAAGATTATGTTCTGGCAGGATACTTGGTGCCCACCTGAGATGAAGATTGCTATCCTCCATACAAATCAACAGATGTTCCCTGTGGCTACCTGCTGGGACAACAACCACTGGTCCCTCACTAAGCTTCAGGAATTGCTGACTGAATCTTCTGCTCAACAAGTTTCTGCTGTTCACTTTGACAGATCTCAACCCGACAAAATTATTTGGCAGAATGGTAAGCTCCACAGCCTCACTAAGCATATCTATCAGACAATCTACAATTGGACTGCCATTACTTGGGGTAAACAAATTTAGAACAAATATCTTACTTCATCCATGTCATTCTTCATCTGGAGGTTTTTTCATTGCCTCCTTCCTACTGATGACATACTTAAACTCAAGGGTAACAGAGGACCTTCCAAGTGCTACTTGTCTGGGATTAGTGCTGAATCTTTGCAACATTTATTCTTCAACTGTAAGTTCTCACAGGAAGTCTGGAGGGGAGTGATCAATTTGCTAAACCTTAACACTCTCCTACTTGATTGGAAGGACCTATCCACTGCGGCAGACTGCGTAAAGCTAATTTAGATGTTGTTCCATTTCTGATTGCTTGGTTCCTCTGGATGCACAGGAACAAAGTAAAATATGAGGAGGAAAGTAGTAAAGTAATAACAGTGGTAGGGAACTGTCAGGCCTTCTTGACCAAAATCATACATTGGAAGAATTTCCCCAATATTCTTAACTATCCTAGCCAGGTTCACCCTGCGCAGTTTAAGATTCCGTTAGTAAGCCTGGAAAGCACCTATTTCCCCTTTCATTAAAGTTAACACCGATGGGGCCTTTTCGACGCTAGTGCTGGGTGTGGTGGTGTGTTCAGAGATCCAGGTGGCAAGTGTGTCTGTTTCTTCCATACTCCTACTGTGGCGGCTGATGCATTGGAAGCTGAGTTAGCTGCTGTGTTTTGGGCTATAAATTTGGCCATCTCCTGTCATTGGCAAAATATCCTTGTGGAATGTGACTCTGCCACTCTTCTGCAATACTTGCATTACACTCTCCATCCTCCTTGGCATCATTCCAATTGGATACATAAGATCAGAATACTCACCCACCAAAGTAATATCCAGTTTACTTTCATTTATAGAGAGGGTAATAGACCTGCAAATTGGCTTGCCAGGAAAGCCCTCAACTCCCAGCAGGTTCTTGTTTCTTCTGCCCCTCCTCCCACCCTGTCCTACCTCATGGATGCAGATCTTGTGCAAGCTCCACATTTTAGAATGGTGGAAAATGTCAATTTGTAGGATTAATGCTTCCCCTATTTTGTCTTTTTGGTGGGTATTGTGTTTCCTTTGTGTTTTGGTTTGGTTTCTTTATAAGGAGTATACTGGTGAATTGTAGAGGTTGAGTTGTGCAGCATTATTTCCCACTATAGTTTTGGTTACTTCATCAAATTTGTAACTTCTCTCATTATTAACATGTAGGGAGCTAGATCTAGCTCTATTTTTTTTTTTAAAAAACATATATATATATATCATTTTTATTTATTTATTTATATATATATCATTTTTATTTATTTATTTATATATATATATATATTTATATATATAATTATATTTATTAATAATATATTATACTTAAAATATTTAAAATAAAAAAATAATATTAAATAAATTTTATTATATATATAAATATATATTTATGTACCTCTATAAATATTTTTTATTTATAATTTTTTTAATTATTAAATATTTTTATAATTAAATTATGTTTATAAATAATATACTATACATAAAATCTTTAAAATAAAAAAATAAAATTATATAAATATGTATGTATGTATATATATATATATATATATATATATATATATACTATATATTTTTTTATTTATAATTTTCTTAATTATTAAATATTTTTATAATCGAATTTTTTTTTAAATAATTTACTACACTTAAAACATTTAAAATAAAAAATAATATAATATTAATTTATATATAAATATAGCTATATATATATATATATATATATATATATATATATTTATATATAGCTATATTTATTTATTTATTTATAATTTATTGGGTCCGAATAGTCGATTTCGACACAATGACCTAAATGTCGACTTTAATGAAAATGGTCGATCCTTCATCCGATGACCAACCCATGGACCAATAGGTCGACTTTTGACCAAAACTAATTTTGGTCAAAATAATCGATTTTCGACCAAATGACCACCCATTGATACCCGTAGGTCGACTTTTGACCAAAAAGTCGACTTTGGTCGAAATGGACATATTTTGACCCAATCACTTATCCATTAACCGAATAGGTCATCTTTTGACAAAAAAGTCATCTTTGGTAAAAATGGTCGACTTCTTGATCCATTTACCAACACATTGGCAAATATGTCAACTTTTGACCAAAAAGTTAACTTTGGTCAAAATGGTCAATTTCTGACCCATTGACCTCCCCGTTGACCCAATGGGTTAACTTTTGACCAAAATTTCAATCTTGGTCAAAATAGTTAATTTTTGACCTAATGACCAAATAATGACAAAATAAGTCAATCTCTCACCAAAAAGTTAATTTTTGTCAAGATAATCAATCATTCACCCAATGACAAACACATTGACCCAACAGGACAACCTTTGACCAAAAAGTCAATTTTAGCGAAATAGTCGATTTTTGACTAATGACCACTCATTAACTTGATATGTCGACTTTTGACCAAAAAGTCGACTTTGAGTCAAAATTGTATATATATATATATATATATATATATATATATAATATTATTTTTTTATTTTAAATATTTTAAGTATAGTATATTATTTATAAATATAATTTAAATATAAAAATATTTAATAGCTAAATAAATTATAAATAAAATATAAATATATTTATATATAAATAAATAAATAATTATATACATATATATATATATATATATATATATATATATATATATATATATATATAGTATTTTTTTATTTTAAATGTTTTAAGTTTGGTATATTATTTATAAATATAATTTAATTATAAAAATATATAATAATTAAATAAATTATAAATAAAAATATTGTGTCGATGGGTTTATCATTGGGTCAAGGATTGACCATTTTGACCAAAGTTCACTTTTTGGTTAGAGATTAACTTATTGGGTCAATAATTGGTCATTAATTAAAAAATTGACTACTTTGACCAAAATTGATTTTTTGGTCAAAAGTTGACCTATTGGGTTAATGGGTTTGTCATTGGATCAAGGATTGACCATTTTGACCAAAGTTAACTTTTTAGTCAGAGATTGATTTATTGGGTCATTAATTCAAAAATTGTTTATTTTGACCAAAATTGTCTTTTTGGTCAAATTTTTACCTATTAGGCAAATGGGTTGGTCATTGGGTGAAGGATTGACCATTTTGACCAAAGTTGACTTTTTGGTTAAAAGATGACCTATTGGGTCAATGGGTTGAGCATTAGGTCAAAGATTAACCATCTTAACCAAAGTTGACTTTTTCGTCAAAGATTGGTTTACTGGGTTTAAAATTGGTCATTAAGTCAAAAATTGACTATCTTAATCAAAATTAATTGTTTAATCAAAAGTTGACCTATTGGGTCAATGTGTTGGTCATTGGGTTAAGGATTGATTATTTTGACCAAAGTTGTCTTTTGGTCAAAATTTGACCTATTTAGGTCAATGGGGCGGTCAGTAGGTCAAAAATTGACAATTTTGAGCAAAATTAACTTTTTGGTCAAAAGTTGACTTAATAGGTCAATAGGTTGATCATTGGGTCAAGGATTAACCATTTTGGCCAAAGTTGACTTTTTAGTAAAAAGTTAACAAATTGGGTCAATTGGTTGGTCATTGGATGAAGGATTGAACATTTTTACCAAAGTTGACATTTAGGTCATTGTGTCAGAAATTGACCAGTTTGACCAAATTTGACTTTTGGTCAAAAGTTGACCTTTTGGGTCAATGAGGTGGTCATTAGGTCAAAAATTGACTTTTTTTCAAAAGTTGACCTAATGGGTCAATAATTGGTAATTATGTCAAAATTTACTTATTTTGACCAAAATTGACTTTTTAGTCGAAAGTCGATCTATTGGGTCGATGGGTTGGTTATTGGGTCGAGGATTGACAATTATGACTAAAGTTGACTTTTTGGTCAAAGAATTACTTATTGTGTTAATAATTGGTCATTAGGTCAAACATTGTCTATTTTGACCAAAAAGTAGACTTTGTGGTCAAAATTTGACCAATTTGGCCAGCAGGTTGGTCTTTGGGTCAAAAATTGACCATTTTGCCAAAGTTGACTTTTTGGTCCAAAGTTGACCTATTTGGTTAATGGGGGGTCGTTAGGTCAAAATTTGACTATTTTGACAAAAATTGACTTTTTGGTCAAAAGTTGACATATTGGGTTAATGGGTTGGTTATTGGGTCAATGTATAACCATTTTGACCAAAGTTGACTTTTTGGTCAAAAGTTAACCTATTGGGTCAATGGATTGGTCATTGGGTCAGAAATTGACCATTCTAACTAAAGTTAACTTTTTGGTCAAAAGTTCACCTATTGGGTCAATGGGTTTGTCATTGGCTCAAAGATTGACCATTTTGATCAAAGTTGCCTTTTTAGTCAGAGATTGGCTTACTGGGTCAATTATTGGTCATTTGGTCAAAAATTGACTATTTTGACCAAAATCGAATTTTTTGTCGAAAGTTAACTCATTGGATCGATGGGTCTGGTCATTGGATCAGCAATTGTCCATTTTAACCAAAGATGACTTTTTGTCGAAAGTTGACTCATCGGGTCGATGGGTTGGTCATTGGGTCGAGGATAGACCATTTTGACCAAAGATGACTTTTGGTCGGAGATTAGCTATCTGGGTTAATAATTGGTCATTAGGTCGAAAATCGACTATTTTGTCCAAAATTGATTTTTTGGTCAAACATTGACCTACTGGGTCAATGTGTTGGTCTTTGGGTCAAAAATTGATCATTTTGGCCAAAGTTGACTTTCTAGTCAAAAGTTTAGCTATTGGGTCAATGGGTTGGTCATTGGGTCAAAGATTGATTATTTTGACCATAGTTGACTTTTTGGTCTGATATTGACTTATTGGGTTTAAAATTGGTCATTAGGCCAAAAATTGATTATTTTGACCAAAATTAATTTTTTTGTCAGAAGTTTACTTATTGGGTCAACAGGGTGGCATTGGGTCAGAAATTGACCATTTTGACCAAAGTTGACTTTTTAGTCAAAAGTTGACCTATTTGGTCAATGAGTTGGTAATTGGGTCGAGATTTGACCACTTTGACTGAAGAAAACTTTTTGGTTAAAATTTGATATATTGGGTCAACGGGTAGGTCATTGGGTCAAAAATTGACCATTTTGACCAAAGTTGACTTTTCTGTCAAAAGTTGACCTATTAGGTTAATGGCTAGTCATTAGGTCAAAAATTGACTATTTTGCCCAAAATTGACTTTTTGGTCAAAAGTTGTCATGTTGGGTCAATGTGTTTGTCATTGGGTGAAGGATTGATTATTTTGACAAAAATTAACTTTTTGGTGAGAGATTGACTTATTTGGTCATTAATTGGTCATTAGGTCAAAAATTGACTATTAAATATTTTTATAATTAAATTATATTTATAAATAATATACTATACTTAAAAAATTTAAAATAAAAAAATAATATTCAATATATATATATATATATATATATATATATATATATATATACATATATATATATATATACATATATATATATATACATATATATATATATATATATTTATATATACCTATATATATTACTATTTATAATTTACATAACTATTAAATATTTTTATAATTAAATTATATTTATAAATATTAAACTATACTTAAAACATTTAAAATAAAGAAATAATTTTATTTAAATTTATATATATATATATATATTTATTTATATATACACGTATATATAAATTTATTTGTAATTTATTTAACTATTGAATATTTTTATAATTAAATTATATTTATAAATAATATACTATACTTAAAACATTTAAAATTAAAAATATTATTAAATAAATTTATATATACATATATATATATATATATATATATATATATATATATATATATATATATATATATATATATAGTTATTTTTAATTTTGTTAACTATTAAATATTTTTATAATTAAATTATATTTAAAAATAATATACTATACTTCAAATATTTAAAATAAAAAATAATATTAACTAAATAAA
>JAKZJZ010000613.1:32500-37500 GCA_022702705.1 Papilionanthe hookeriana x Papilionanthe teres
ATACCTATAAATATATATATATATATATATATTTATTTATAATTAATTTAATTATTAAATATTTTTATGATTAAATAATTATTACAAATAATATACTATACTTAAAATTTTTAAAATAAAAAAATAATATTATATTATTTGTTTATTTATAATTTTTTTAACTATTAAATATTTTTATAATTAAATTATATTTAAAAAAATAAGCTCTACTTAAAATATTTAAAATAAAAGAAATTTTATATAAATATATATATATAAATATATATATATATATATATATATATATATATATATATATATATATATATATATTCATGTATAAGCATACATATTTATTTATTTATAATTTATTTAACTATTAAATATTTTTATAATTAAATTATATTAATAAATAATGTACTATACTTAAAATAGTTAAAACAAAAAAATATATATATTAAATAAATTATATATATATATATATATATATATATATATATATATATATATATATATATACTTAAATATATATTTAATTATAATTTATTTAAATATTAAATTTTTTTTATAATTAAATTTTATTTATAAATAATATACTTTACTAAAAATATTTAAATTAAAAAAATAATATTAAATATATATGTAAATTTATGTATTTATATATATATATATATATATATATATATATATATATATATATACATACATAAATTTACATATATATATTTATGTATGTATACATAAATATACCAATTCATTAACTAAATATGTCGACTTTTGACCAAAATGTCAACTTTGGTTAAAATGGCCGATTTATGACCCAATGACCAACCCATTGACCCAATAGGTCTACTTTTGACCAAAAAGTCATCTTTGATCAAAATGGTAAATTCTTGACCCAATTACCAACTCATTGACCAAATAGGTTAACTTTTGACCAAAAGTCAACTTTGGTCAAAATAGTCAATATCTAACCCATTGACCACCCCGTTGACCCAATAGGTCAACTTTTGACCATAAAGTAATCTTTGGTCAAAATGGCCAATTTATGACCCAATGACCACCCCATTGACCCAAAGACCATCTCATTGACCCAATAGGTCGTTTTTTGACCAAAAAGTAAATTTTGGTCAAAATAGTTAATTTTAGATCTAATGACCAATTATTCACTCAATAAGTTAATCTCTGACCAAAGAGTCAACTTTGGTCAAATATTCAATCCTTAACCCAATGACAAACTCATTGACCCAATAGGTCAACTTTTAACCAAATAGTCAATTTTGGTCAAAATAGTCAATTTTTGACTTAACGACCACCAATTGACCAAATAAGTCAACTTTTGACCAAAAAGTCAACTTTGGTCAAATGATAAGTCATTTTTTGACCCATAAGTCAACTTTTGATCAAAATATGTCAACTTTTGACCAAAAAAGTTAATTTTAGTCATAATGGTCAACTTCTGACATAATGACCTCCCCGTTGACCCAATGGCTCAACTTTTGACCAAAAATTTAATTTTGGTCAAAATAATTAATTTTGACCTAATGACCAAGATAGATCAATTTTTGAATTAATGACCGATTATTGACTCAATAAGTCGATCTCGACCTGAAAAGTCAACTTTGGACAAAATGGTCAATGATTGACCCATTGACAGACCCATTGCCCAATAAGTTAAATTTTGACCAAAAAGTCAATTTTGGTCAAAATAGTCAATTTTTGACCTAATGACCACCCATTGACCAAATGGTGAACTTTTGACCAAAAAGTTAACTTTGGTCAAAATGGTCAATTTTTGAGCCAATGATCAACCCATTGACTAAATTGGTCAAATTTTGACTGAAAAGTCAACTTTTTAGGTCAAAATAGATAATTTTTTATCTAATGACCAATTATTGATCTAATAAGTAAATCTCTGACCAAAAAGTTAACGTTGGTCATAATTATCAATCTTTGACCCAATGACCAATCCATTGAATCAATAGGTTAATTTTTGACCAAAAAGTCAACTTTGGTCAAAATGGTCAAACCTTGACCCAATAACCAACCCATTGACCCAATATGTCAACCTTTGACCAAAAAGTCAATTTTGGTCAAAATAGTCAAATTTTGACCTAATGACCCCTCATTAACCAAATAGGTTAACTTTTGACAAAAAGTCAACTTTGGTCAAAATGGTCAATTTTTGACCCAATGACCAACCCGCTAAGCCAAATTGGTCATATTTTGACCAAAAAGTCAACTTTTTGGTCAAAATATACAATTTTTGACCTAATGACCAATTATTAACCCAATAAGTAAATCTTTGACCAAAAAGTCAACTTTGGTCATAATTGTCAATCCTTGACCCAATAACCATCCCGCTGACCCAATAGATCGACTTTTGACTAAAAAGTCAATTTTGGTCAAAATAGTAAATTTTTGACATAATTACCAATTATTGATCCACCAAGATAACTTTTGAACAAAAAAAGTCAATTTTGGTCAAAATTGTCAATTTTTGACCTAATGACCACCTCATTGGCCCAAAAGGTCAACTTTTGATCAAAAGTCAAATTTGGTCAAAATGGTCAATTTCTTACACAATGACCTAAATGTCAACTTTGGTGAAAATGTTCAATCCTTCATCCAATGACCAACCAATTGACCGATTTGTTAACTTTTTACTAAAAAGTTAACTTTGGCCAAAATGATTAATCCTTGACCCGATAACTAACCTATTGACCCAATAGGTCAACTTTTTACAAAAAAGTTAACTTTGCTCAAAATTTTCAATTTTTGACCTACTGGCCGCCTCATTGACCTAAATAGGTCAAATTTTGACCAAAAGACAACTTTGGTCAAATATATTATACTTAAAATATTTAAAATAAAAAAAATAATATTATATAAATTTATATATATATAAATATTTATATTTATATACACACATATATATTTATTTATTTATAATTTATTTAACTATTAAATATTTTTATAATTAAATTAAATTTATAAATAATATATTATACTTAAAATGTTTAAAATAAAAAATAATATATATTTGTTTATTTATATTATATATTTATTTTTTTTTATTTATATATATTTATTTATTTATTTATTTACATATATATATATGTATATATATATATATATATATATATATATATATATATTTGTTTATTTATTTATTTATTTGTTTTTTATTAATTAATTAATTTATTTTTTTAACTACTAAATATTTTCATAATTAAATTATATTTAAAAATAATATACTATACTTAAAATATTCAAAATAAAGAAATAATATTATATAAATTTTTATATAAATATATATAAATATATATAAATAAATAAATATATATATATATATATATATATATATATATATATATATATATATATATATATATATATATATATATATATATATATATATATATATATATATACATATATATATATATATATACATATATATATATATATATATATATATTTATTTATTTATTTATTACAAATAATATACTATACTTAAAATTTTTAAAATAAAAAAATAATATTATATTATTTATTTATTTATAATTTTTTTAACTATTAAATATTTTTATAATTAAATTATATTTATAAATAATATGCTCTAATTAAAATATTTTAAATAAAAAAAATTTATATAAATTTATATATATAAATATAAATAAATAAATAAATATATATATATATATATATATATATATATATATATATATATATATATTAATATACACATATATATTTATTTATTTATAATTTATTTAATTATTAAATATTTTTATAATTAAATTATAATTATAAATAATATACTATATTTAAAATAGTTAAAACAAAAAAATAATATTAAATATATATATATATATATATATATATATATATATATATATGTATATATATTTATATATACCTATATATATTTAATTATAATTTATTTAATTATTAAATCTTTTTATAATTAAATTTTATTTATAAATAATATACTTTACTTAAAATATTTAAACTAAAAAAATAATATTATATCGATCAACTTTTGAACAAAAGTGAACTTTGGTCGAAATAATCGATATCTAACCCATGACCACCCCGATTGATCCAATAGGTTAACTTTTGACCAAAAATTCAATTTTGGTCAAAATAGATCAACTTTTTACCAAAAAGTAATCTTTGGTTAAAATGATCAATTTCGACCCAATGACCAGCTCATCGACCCAAAGACCGACCCATTGATCTGATAGGTCGGTTTTTGACAAAAAGTAAATTTTGGTCAAAATAGTTAATTTTTGATCTAATGACCAATTATTCACTCAATAAGTTAATCTCTCACCAAAAAGCTAAATTTGGTCAAAATATTCAATCCTTAACCCAATGACAAACCCATTGACCCAATAGATCAACTTTTGACTAAATAGTCAATTTTGGTCATAATAGTCAATTTTTGACTGAATGACCACCAATTGACCCAATAAGTCAACTTTTGACCAAAAAGTCAACTTTGGTCAAATGATAAGTCAACTTTTGACCAATAAGTTAACTTTTAACAAAAAAAGTTAATTTTCGTCAAAATGGTTAACTTCTGACATAATGACCTCCCCGTTGACCAAATGGCTCAACTTTTGACCAAAAATTTAATTTTGGTGAAAATAATTAATTTTTGACCTAATGACCAAAATAGTCAATTTTTTGAATTAATGACCAATTATTGACCCAATAAGTCAATCTCGACCAAAAAGTCAACTTGGACAAAATGGTCAATGATTGACCCAATGACGAACACATTGCCCAATAAGTTAAATTTTGACCAAAAAGTTAATTTTGGTCAAAATAGTCAATTTTTGACCTAATGACCACTCATTGACCAAATAGGTCAACTTTTGACCAAAAAGTCAACTTTGGTCAAAATGGACAATTTTTGACCCAATGATCAACCCATTGACTAAATTGGTCAAATTTTGACTAGAAAAGTCAACTTTTTAGGTCAAAATAGACAATTTTTGACCTAATGACCA
>JAKZJZ010000614.1:0-42944 GCA_022702705.1 Papilionanthe hookeriana x Papilionanthe teres
ATTTTAATTCAAACACTTTACACATGTCCGAAGCCCGATTGACTTCACCATTGCCGAGCCACGACCTCCCTAGTCGAAGATGGTGACCCATGCTTCGCTGGCCGGCACTTTGGATCGCAGGAAAACACCACACCCGAGAGCATCATGTGAGCCCGAGCTTGGAATTCTCACTGGCCGAGTTGCCCCATGCCCGATGGCCACCATCGTCGTTCTTCTCCTCACTCGGAGCTTGGTGATCCCATGCCTCGGCTCCCCACAGGAGGCCCTCCGCCCTCTCTGACCCAAACTCCACCCCTCTTGGCCATGGGAGGAGAGTGACACAAACCTTGCCGAAACTGCGCTCAAAATTGTTCCAAACCCTTCTCCACCCTTAGAGCGAGTTGATCCCCGGTGTCGATTTGCCACTAATCCCCAGCGATAAAATCCGATTTCCCAGCTGAAATTCCACCCGAAACAGGGACACTTCTCCACGGTGAGCCAATTCCCGAATTGATTGGTTCTACACCTTCACGGACCGAGGAAGGTGTCCCGCGAGCAAAAGCCCCATCTCCGAGGCCACCCGGTTGCTCAGGCCTCGAGCTTTGTGATTGGGCTTGGTCGAAATCACATCCGGACAATTCACCGAGACCGGGAGACTTCATGCGGAGCTTGCGGGATCCGATCGAAGGTGCAACAACTCTCGGATTGAAGCCACACTTCTGCGAGCAAAGGTATGAGCTAATTCTTCATCCCGAGCTTCGGAGATTCTCCATTTCAATGCCTTAGTTTCGATGCATGATAGCCGTATAGATGTGTTCGTCTCTTCGAGACAAATCCATAGAGCATAAGAACATGAAAATCCATTGAGTATCGAGTGAGATCTTAGGGATTTAGTGTGGACGGCTCTCGGGTGAGGATGCTCGGGGACGATGAACGGATGCCGTCCATTCGATACACGCGCGGACGAACGGCTCGGATGGCGTCGGACCGGGAGACGGTACGAGAACCGCGGGGCCCGGGCTGCGACTCGGGTGGCGGCGTCGAATGGGAGCGCGACGCGTGTGCGTTCGGAGGCTGCCGAGGTTGACGCGGTGCCGCGTGGATAAATAGAAAATTAGGGTATTTTTCATTTATTTAATTCACTAAACTTCGAAAATTCATATCTCTGTGTAGAAAAATCAGGAAAAATAAAATAAAAATACCCTCTTGCTCGGTGAACGAGAGGAGAATAATGTGGAAAAGAAATCATTTAATTTCATCGAAGTATTTTATTTTTTATAATTTATTTACTCTCTGCATTATTTTAATTCTCCATGCATGTATACAATTCACCATGGCATGAGACCATAGGGCTTTTGAAGCCTCTGAATTTGGGAACATTCCACTGAATTTTCCAAAGTCGGAGGCCATCCTATGAAAAGTTATTGATTTTTCAAATTCGAGTTCTTGTTTTGAGTATTTTAATTCCAATAAATAGCATGTTGTGAAATAAATTCTAGGAAAATTTGGTGATGTTCCTTATGACCGAGAGAACCACTAGGAAAAATAGGTTTTGACTTAGTTCATTTAAAACGACCCTAATTGGCTTAAACACCCAAAATAGGTCTTTATTTAATTAGAGTTAACCGGGCATCAAATTGACTTGAAATCAATTCTCCATTGACCTTTAGGATCAGAGGAATCCACCATAAAAGTTTGAGGTCGATTGGACTTGGTTAGCCCCACTAATTGGGTTGATTAAGCCACTTAGCCATTTTAAACTTTAAAAATTCATAACTTTTAAAATACCTTTCAAAAATTCACTAAATTGGTTTTGGAGCCTCTCCGATATCGAGGGAACCTAAGAAAATTAAAATTTCAATTTTCTAAAAAGTTGATTTTTAATAATATTTTAATATTTTTAATAATTAAGAAATAATAAAAATCACAAAAATAATAAAATTCACCAAAATGTCACATTTTGAATTTTAATCACTTAGGAACAAATCCCACATTTTTCTTAGGTCTATTTAGTAAGATATTAAATTTTAAAGCTTTAAGGTAATTTTAAAATTAAAAAAAATGTATTTTCTAGCATTTTCACTAAAATAATTATAATAAATGATAGAAAAATCAGAAAATTGCAAAATTTGCTTCTGTGATTTCCTTGATATCAGAGAGATTTTTGAAAAATATAAAATTCATTTTTTAACATTTATTTTATTTTTAAATTAATTAACACTCCAAAACTTAAAATAATTATAATAAAAATAATATAATTCAAAAAATCACCAAAATTGGTCCAAGTGGTTCTCTGGTCATTAGGAATGTCCCTAATTTTCTTAAGGACAGAAACTTTCCCTTGGTCATGTTATTAAATTTTCCTTGGAAATCTCTATTTTCTACCAAAAATAATTATATAAATAAATTAAATACGAGAAAAATCACATTTTCTCCTCTCATGTCTTTATTGGCATATGAGTGAAGTCACATAAAAATTTCAAGTTCATTTGAGTTCAATTTAGTGAGTTATGAAATCATTAAGCTTAAAGGGTAAAATGGTAATTAAAATTTTAACCCTTAATTAAAACTTTAGGTTTAATAAAAAATTAACAAGTAAAATATTTGATCCTAATCTGATTTGGATGATTGAAATTCAAATAATTAAAGGGTAGAAACCCATTAAACAATTTTAAAATGATTAAACTTTAATTAAATAATTGATTAAATTTGGAAGAATAATAAAATTGGAATTATTAAAATAGGGATATTATTAGGAAGAGATTTATTCTTTAATTTAAAAATCCTAAATTAATTATCTCATTAAATATTCAATTCTTAATTAAAATGATAACTCAAATTTAAAATATTAAAAGACTTAATCATTAAACTAAATTTAAATTATTAAACTCTTTTAAAAAAATTTCAATTAAAATTAAATAAAATTAAATTAAAATTAAATTAAATTAAATTAAATTAAATTAAGATTAAAAAATTAAATTAAATTAAATCAAATTAAATTAAATTAAACAAATTTAATTAAATTAAACAAATTAAATCAAATTAAATTAAATTAAATTAAATTAAATCAAATTAAATTAAATTAAATAATTAAATTAAATTAAATTAAATTAAATCAAATTAAATTAAAATTAAATCAAATCAAATTAATTTAACATCAAATCAAATTAAATTGAACTCAATTGAATTAAATTAAAATTAAAACTCGAATTAAATTAAATTAAATTAAATTAAATATAACATCACCTAAAACAGAAAGAAATTAAATCTAAAATAACGTGAACAACTATTCAAATTTAAACTCATTAATGGAAATTAAAGCTAAATCACAAACCATTTGAACACCAATTTACCCTCAAAAGCTTTAGTTATCATAACTCCTAAATAGGACATTAAATGAAATGTTACTTCACTTATAGGATATTCGAATGTCACAGTTCGTTTGAGTAAGTTAACAAAACTTGAATCCCGGACGATTAATTCATTTATATAATCGAATTCATTTGGACTTAAAACTATTCTAGCAATATTGAAAAGATGTTTAAGATTTGTCTTAAGCACTTCCTCGATACGATAGGATGTTTATAAGAACAATTGAATTTAATTATTCTTTGATGAAGAAAATCGTCCTTAAACAAAAAAAAAACACAAAGAACCTAGACGTCATAGGAAATGACTAGCTATAGGATTAGGAACTTGGTAGAAAACCATAACCTTTCCCTTAGCTTTACCTAGGAACTTGCTTAAATATTCTAATTGTGTTTTAAGTGTAGCTTGGGATGAAGGGAAGACCCTCCAGGTACGCTTTTAATTTATTGCAATTTACTTTCTTGCAATTTACATTATTGCAATTTACTTTATTGCGAAATGCACTTTACTTTTCTTGCATGATAAGACAATCTGTTGCATGAAAACCCACACCTTTAGGAAAGCCCCTAAAGCTGAAACCAAAACTAAATTAAAAGTCATTGCGAGATAAAATTCACGCCACGACATTTCAAAATATAAAACAACTCAAAATTTAATCACAAACAGAACACAAAACTACGATTGTAACTAAATTAAAATGTCATGTTGGATGATCGGGAATACCTCGGATGAGGTAACCTACGTGTTGCTTAACGGGATTTCCCGTGATCTAAATGAAAGTGTGGAACGCATTCATTTGAGTTTAGCAAATTCATGCGGACTAAGTGAATCCGATAAAAATAATGATGCGGAAGGATGGAGCCAGTGGGATCTTAACCGGTGTCGTTATAATCAACTTTAAGATTTGTTTTAATTAAAACACAAAAAACACTTGGAAAATTAAGACTTCTCTAAACCAAAACACTTTTCTCATCTCCGATTTATGATTTCTAAAACTAAACCTCTGCGACAATAAGGAGCTCGGAGCATGGTGGGCGGCACGGCCATCGTCGTCGACAAAACTTGAACCTACTTCGACAAAACTTTCCTAGAATTAAATAACGAAGCCATAGGATTTCGAGGTAGTTTGCACTAGTGCGACATAAATCCTCGACCTTTTGTTAGGCATTTGCCTTGCAAATTAAGCCACTAATAGGACTTAGGATTCCGAGGTAGTCGTCGATACGATATAAACCCTCACATCTTCGAAGGCTATTTGTATGATTCTATCATATAAATATAAGTCCTAATTAATTAAAATTGACAAAATCGAAAACATTTAAATAAACATTAGGATTTTCCTTAATTTAAGCCAAACAATAGGATAGTCGGGAAATTACCGAAGTTTACTTCGAATGCGTGATTTCTCCTACCTTTCTTCCTTTGGATTCACAAAACAAAATGTTCCAAACTTGATCCATTCCTTATTGAAATTCCAAAATTCAATCCCTTGAAAACTTAAACTTTGAAATCCTTGAGAGCGGAATTATTGATTATTATCGAGAGTTTTCTTAGGTGATTCCGTCACTTAAGATGTAATTAACTATAGGGGCTTGCCCTTATAGAGAATTTTGAAGAACCCGAATAATATAAACCATGTTTAATGTTTTCATATTAAGCGAGGG
Source organism: Papilionanthe hookeriana x Papilionanthe teres (assembly GCA_022702705.1). Classification (NCBI taxonomy): domain Eukaryota; kingdom Viridiplantae; phylum Streptophyta; class Magnoliopsida; order Asparagales; family Orchidaceae; genus Papilionanthe; species Papilionanthe hookeriana x Papilionanthe teres. Next base: position 5,013 of record JAKZJZ010000614.1, read on the forward strand.
AATTTTGTCGGCTTATAAAATTGGTTCGCGGACCGAACGGATGTCGCTGAAATATTCTAGTTTATTTAATCGAGCCCCACCGTCGAGCGGTGTGTACATCCTTAGGGATAGATACACGGTTTGTGGTGCGGTGCTCGTTTATATAAGCTTATTTGGGATGTGAGATCGGTTTAGTCTCATATCTTAAAACCTTTAAATTTGAAATTATTTTCAAAATCAAATACTTACTTTTCAAATTATTTATTTTAATTAAATTAAAAATTCACAGACGACTACGTTAGGCGACCCCCTTTTCAAAATAAAACACGACCTAAAAATATGCCGACGAGATTTACGGCGACTCATTGGGGAACAATTCCTCTCTCCATTATAATCAAATAATTCGCTTTCGAAAATCGGTAGTGCATCCATGTCCTTAATGGATCGAGCTACCCTTCTTTCCGTTGGAATACTATGTTCATTTCTATCTTGAATGAGTATAGCTAACATTCTCTCGGATTCGAGAGCACTTGTTTAGACACCCCTAAACGAGAGAGGTTACGAGATCCTTTTACCTCATTTTTGAGGTGGGGTGGACCCCGATAGGTGTTAGTTTAGGAATGATCCTTCGAGTCAGAAGTCTTTCTTAAGACTCTCTTTTCCTTTCCGACTCCGAATCGGATTCCTTACCTTCTCTACACTTTTGAACATTACGTTCTAAATAAACAAACCCTCTAATAAGTGATTCTTTTAACAAATGATTCTTTCTTATAAATACATGAACAAGAATGAGTTCGGACTCTTTTCAATTCCTTTCTTTTCGTCATCAAGAAAAGAAGCATAACTTAGGGCCGACAACCGGAATCTACCTTGCGAAATGGAAGCCCCAAAATTGATTTTCTCCTTCACCAGCGAGTTGGACTTCGACGCCTATAAGGATGAGTTTGCCAGATAATGGGATCATCCGATTTGGACGAGGATTTGACTACCGAACGTCGAGGTCGCCGACGTCTCCCTCTTTGCCTTGACGAACAAGATATTTGAAGCTAAGGAGCCCTGCGCCGAGGTTCGGCCTTGGGTCGACCCAGAGTTTCCTCCTGCGAAGGATCCCGACTAAGAGAAATACTGCTGTCCGCAGGAGGAGCTGTTCTTACTACCCCCACTGGTCTAGTTGTTTCTGCACCTACCGAGCTTCGCCAAATCAAAGGGAAAAAAATCCGGAGTTATGGTAAACACATTACGCGTGGAGGGTACGAGATCTTCTCGTAAGACCTTCGTTTTCGAAATCGGGTCCGGTTCGAAGGTCGCATCCATCGACAAAGACCCGAAGAAGAAACGAAGTAGAAGGATCGCCGGAGAAGCCGGAGACTGCTGAAATTGCTCTCGGAGGAAATTCCGAGGCTGCAGAATATACACCGCTACCGGAATATACACCGTTACCGAATATACTGCTGTTGCCGACTACATACCACTTTTGGGAGGAAGCGAGGTTCCATCCCCTCTCCGCCGCAGAAGATGAGGAGAATGTTCGCAAGATTGCTGCCACACTGCCTCAGCCCGCATACTACAACGATAGCCGCAAGAAATGAACTAGAACTACGCCGTTTGCTCGACTGCAAACTTTGGTAGAAAAGTTAGCAAGGAAGGAAAACTGCCCCGTATCGGATATTCTACGAAGGATAGGGCGGGTGCGGGTCGAATCTCGTCTTGGACCCGAGTAGAACCCGCCATCATGACGGAAAAGCCGAGCGAGAGAATGAAGGCTAGCCGCTGTCGTAGTCTCGGGACTACGGTTAGGGAGGATACCACCTTCCGGCATTTGGCGGACGGACCATCCGGTCCTAGACCTTGCGTTGCTAGAAGTATGGTGTGGCGTCCCACTGCTGGGCGATTGAGATTGAAATAAGCGGCCCGAAAAGAAAGTCTCGCCGGGGAGGCTGGAATGCGAAGAAAGCGCTCTTGCGATAAAGGGGACTCGTGAAAAGGGGACCGGCAACTATCGCATGACAACCGCAAAGACACACGAAAGTTCTGCTCAGAAGATGCCATGGAAAAGTTGAGAACCGACATCCGATGGTTGGCAAAAGAAAGAGAAGAAAAGTTCGGAGATGAGATCGATTCATCGGAGTTCATGGACGACGAATATGCGAGAAATCAACATGGTTGAGACACGAGCTTCATCGGCTTCGCAAGGTGCTCCTGCGGCCGCAGAAGAGAGGAACCGGGCGATGAAAAGACGGCTCGGGGAAAAAGACGACACGATCGCTCGAATGGCGAAAAGGATGGAAGAGATGGCCGTAGCTCCGGCCACTCTCCGAGTCGAAGTACAACCACATAGAGAGACACCCCCGAGAGGTCATTCACATTGTAGACGGAGGAAAGGAGATTACATGCGTCGATGGGGATGACCGAGTGAAAAGGATACAACACGAAAGTATGATCCTTGAAAAGGATATCAAGAACTTGGTAGAACGAGCGGGTGCGAGAAGCCTTAGCACAATCGAAGAACGGGACATCCATTCGGACGGGTAGACCTTACCCGGAAGAATTCGACGCTTTCAATACCGAAGGCTTCGTACCACCTCCGATTCAAGACCTTCGACGGGCAAGGAACCCCAGACGGCATGTTGCACACTTTCGTGCCGGTTGTTGCAATGTCGGCGGGAGCGATGCGTTACTCTTCCGACGAGTTCGTCGGCGATCCATCGGGAATCGCCTTCGGCGAGTATGCGAGGATTACCCGATGGCTCGGTGAAGACATTCTCGGAGCTAGAGAGCCTCTTCATCGAGCGATTTGCGGAGCTCGGCACCACATCACTATAGGTGATTTAGTGGTAGAGAAACAAAGGCCGAATGAAACTTTGGTGGATTACATACTTTGATGGAGAAACTTAAGCATGAAGTGTGAACCACGACTGCAAGAACAACATGCGGTCGGCATCTTGCTTAAAAGCATTCACGGCCCGATAGCACTTCTCCTCGAAGGATTCACTATTAAGACTTTTGAGAAGTTGTTAAGCAAGGCCGGAAGCTTTCAAGAAGAGGCGAAGCAATTAAGTTTTGCCGACAAGACGGACAAGCGAGAAGCCGGTGAAGACCTTCGAAAAGAAATCCGGGATCATTGCGGCGAGTTGATAAAGGCAAGCAGCCGATGCAAATACCACCGGAACGGCCGCGACAACCACAACGAGAGTTACCGGCAACCCGGGTCCGGCTATCGGTCGTCTCCGCGAGTATGAGCAATCGCCTCGTCCGCAACGTACATTAAGGGAGCTTCGAGCGAGAGAATATCCGTTCAAAAATGAAGCGATACCGAAAATGTTCCGTAGCCTAATGAAGACTCCAGATTTCCAGTGCCGGAACCTAAAAGACCGAGAGGAAGTCGATAAGAACGGTGATCCCGACTTTTGCCCCTACCACCGGATGCTTGGGCACAAGATAGAAGATTGCATTACCTTTAAAAGTTGGCTCGACGACGACCTTCGGAAAGGAAATATAACTATCCAGAAGGAGTACATGAAGGAACCCCGGAAAGGTGGTTCCGTCGATGTTATCTCAGCCGATCCCGTCATTCAGATAGATCCCTATGCAGCGACGATGGATGGACTACCGCACGGACGAGGTCTTCGAAGAAGATTTTAGATAACATTCGAACCGCCTCGGTGCGAGCTTCGAGTCGAGTTCGAGACACTGTTAAGCCGGTCTTATCACTTGCGATAGAAGAACCACCTCGACAGGAGACGATCGAAGAAAAGAAGAAAATTGACGAAGAAGAGGGGACCGAGATTCCTAAGGCTAGACTAGAGGCTGCTTATCCTAGGTTAGTTGTTTCCGATTCGGGGGAGAAATCCCTTGAACCTCTGATTTTGTATGATTATCTGCTCACTTCGGTGGGATCATATAATGATAAGGGTGATGGCGTTGGCTACGTTTAGTTGTTTCTAACGATTACGTAACTAGCGACAATCCGGACATCGATTTCGATACCAACAACAATTCTCGAAATCATACACAATCTCGACGATCAAAATAACGAAGAAGACATCCATCGAGGAGGCTACGAGAGTTCGACAAGCAACGGATCTATACTGTGAGTTTTGAGGAGCTCCGGTTACGATAGAGTTAGAGCCTTGATTTTGAAGATAATCCGGAAGAGCCTGTCATTCCGATTCGGGGAGGAGACACGACGAGTTCGACACTAGATTCGGAAGAAATTACGAAGTCGGCTTAAGAAGTGGAAAAGTTCTACCTCCGAGAATGGGTCGAAAAGACAAAGGAAAGCGGTGGTTGTTCGAAGAACCAACCACGGCGGAAGAAATACCCATTCGAGAAGAAGGCGAGACGCATGAGAACAAAGTGGACTACAACGTGCTAGCCCATCTTAAGAAACTACCGGCCAAGCGAGCATTTACGATGCTCTCATCTTATCGAAAGGAGATGAGAGAAGCTCGATCGAGGCCTTACTTGATCCGGAAATTTGCTTAGCTCGAATGGCGGAGATTCCTTAGATGAGGTTTGCTCGTTAAAGGAACGACGAGGCGTTACCTTCACGGACGGTGACCTACTACTTGGGACGGCGGATCACGGCCGACCGTTGTACATTTCGATTACTGATTGGGAAGTTTACGCTCTCCGGAGTATTGGTGGATCCGGGAGCATCAATCGATATAATGAGTCTTCGAACACTAGCATATTTGGAAATTGATGCTCGCGAGCTTGAAGCGAGACAAAATGTTATTAAGAGGATTCGACGAGAAAGGAGAAAGAGCCCTCGGAGCAATAACGCTACGATGAAGACCGGTGACTTAGCAAAGACAACCGCAGAATTTCACATAATCGATTCGAAACATCGTTCGATGCTCTGCTTGGGCCGACCATGGATACATGAAAACGGGATGGTACCATCATCTCTGCACCGGTGCATCAAATACTACGATGGAGGGGAACGAGTGCATCAAAGGTGACTTACGACCATTCTCCGTACATGAGATTGGAATCCATGAAGATGCGGCTTATTATGCACGCAAGAAAACGATCTTCTCTAGAGATACCGTAACAAATGAAGCAAAGAAAGTCCGGGACAACGAAGAACACGAAGTTCTAGTCCAACGGTCACTCACCACTCCCTTCGGCGAGATGGTGAAGGTTTCTCCACAACTCGCATCCGAGGTCGAGGCCGGGGACGAGGTCGTGGTAGAGACACTAGGACGATTGGACGAAGAAACCAGCCATCAATGTTGATTGGAATGATAGTTACGAAGTAGAAAAGGAAATCGAGCAGAAGCGACGACAATAAGTCGAAAGAAGCCGCAATTCGAAGATCTCCCTCGAAGATGAAAAGAATGAAGAATATAAATCAATGTACGAGAAGATTAACCACTACGTACATACTTATGACCCTAACCCCGATCCATTCTAATAAGATCGAGGGTATGGTGGTCGAAGAGGTACGTAGCGGCGGTGCGAAGCCGATCGAATTCTACCGTGGTGCTTCTTCCTCCAAAGCGAAAATAATGTACAATTTGAAGATGTCACTTCATCAGAATTAATGGAATTACCTTTTGAGTGGTACTCTCCCTGTGTTCAAAATTTAATTCAACGTGGTTTCTTACCTCGATAATGGACAAAAGGCCAATCACAACACTTTGAAAAGTTATGGAATAATTCCGGTCGTCCACCTAATTCAAAATATAATCTCGGATTCGGCACAGTAGGGTCAGTTGACGATACTGAATTTTGCTTGGTTGTCACTTGCGAGTCAATGAAGCGCATGGAAACTACGGACGAACTCGAAGATTTACAAATTGGAGATGCTCACCGGAATTCGAAGAAGAAATTAAATCCACGATAGATGAGTTAACGGAAGTTAACTTAGGTACTAGCGAAGAGCCTAGACCTACCTTTGTTAGCTCCTTACTCAACAAAGAAGACTCCGAAGAAATAATCAAATTATTAATGGAATTTAAGAGGCTTGTTTTGCTTGGAACTACGATGAAATGCCGGGATTGGCTCCGAGAGGTTGCGGTTCATAAGCTAGGAGTGGATCCTACTCGTCCGATCGGACGAGGTCCCGAGAAGAATGCGTCCAGAAATCGAACAACAAGTCATTGCCGAAGTTAAAAATCTAATAGACGCCAAATTTGTCCGTGAAGAACAATACCCGACTTGGTTAGCTGATGTGGTGCCGATCGGAAAGAAGAATGGTCGAATCGGAATTTGTGTAGACTTCGAGAGATTTAAACGAGGCATGTCGAAAGGATGAATTCCCTCTACCGATCCCGGAATTAATGATCGACATTGCTTCAACACATGAAATATTCTCGTTCATGGATGGATCTTCGGGATACAACCGGATAAAAATGGCTCCGAGAAGATAAAAAGCTTACGGCATTCGGAACGCCGATCGGAGTATTTTCTTCTGCGAGTGATGCCATTCGGACTGAAGAATGTAGGAGCGACCTACCAGAAGAGCAATGACGAGAATTTTTGATGATCTCATCCACGATCGAAGTCGAATGCTACGTGGACGATGTGGTCATCGAAAGCAAAGTAAAGGAAAACCACTGTATGATTTGAGAATTGTTTTCGAACGATTAAGACAATTTAACCTTAAGATGAATCCCTTAAAATGCGCCTTCGGCGTCACCTCCGGGAAATTCTTAGGGTTCGTTGTCCGACATCATGGAATTGAAATCGACCGGAAAAGATTAAAAGTCTATCTTAGAAATGCCGCCTCCCGAAAACCTTAAAACAACTACGATCTTTTCGAGGAAGTTGGCATATCTTCGACGCTTTATCTCGAACTCGTCGAGTAGGTGTCGGCCTTTCTCGGCACTTAGTTAAAAAGGACGCCAAATTTATTTGGGAAGGGAAATGCGGAGAAGGCCTTCGAGGACATTAAACAATATTTAATGACACCTCTTGTCTTAGCGGCCCCGATCTCGGAGTAGACCGCGATACTTTACACCGCGGCTTTAGACGACTCTCTCGGAGCCTGTTAGCCTAGGTCGATGATGAGGGTAAAGAAAATTCTCTTTACTACTTAAGCCGTCGTTTACTTCAGACGGAAGTAAGGTATCCCGCAATTGAAAAGCATTGTTTGGCCACGATCTTCGCCGCTCAAAAGCTCGGGCACTACATGCTTTCTCATAAGGTTAACACGATCTCGAAGTTTAATCCATTGCAATACTTGATGACTCGTCCAACACTTTCCGGCAGACTTGCCGGATGGTCGATGATATTATTGCAATTCGATATAACTTTCGTGCCTCTGCGTGCTTGTAAAGGGACAAGTCTTAGCGAGACTTCCTCGCGGCACACCCTTTGCGGCCGAATCTCCTCTCGATGACGATCTACCGGATGAACAAATAATGAACCTAGAAGACCTTGATGATCGACGTTGGGAATTATATTTTGACGGAGCATCTTCGGCACACGAAAGACGAAGAATCGCAAGTGATAGTGCTCGATAAGGCGGGAATCGGGCTAATCTTTATAACGCCGGAGCGGGGGATGTTAAGATACTCCTACCACTTGACGAGAACCGTGTACTGAGACAATGAAGCGAGAATACGAAGCCCTCATAATAGAATCTGGAATTAGCTATTCAAATGGGGATAACGAGACATCAACATCTACGGGGATTTGCGAGTTAATCATTCGACGGATCGTCGGACAATACGGAATTTTTAAACCAAGACTCGAACAATACTTCCGGTATGCCATACAGGTTTGTTGGAACGGATTCCAAATGTGACGATCTACAAAATTCCCGGAAAAAGAGAATGCTTTAGCGAGATGCTTTAGCCGTCTCGCAAAAGAATTTGCTGTTTGCAAGATGAATCGGTGGAAGTGTCGGTTCACGGACGTCGGAGTCCTATCACGACTCGACATAGACACAATACACAAATCGAGAAAAAGAAAAAGAAGCGGTTACGGCGGTGACGAAAAACATAGAAGATTGGCGACGGCCATTGATGAAGCTACACCGCAAACAGGGAAAGCTACCGGACGATAGGTCGCTAGCCCATCGGATCAAGAAAAGAACTCGTCACATGCATTAATAAACAACACATTATACGGAAGGTCTTTTGATCGGAAATGTGGCTAAGGTGCTAGCGGGTCCGAGGCCCGTGAGATTGTTAAAGAGGTGCATTCGGGACTCTGTGGAGCTCACCGGTCGGGTCCGAAGATGAAAATGAAAATTAAAAGACTAGGGTACTACGGCCCTCGATGATAACCGACTGCATGAAAATCGCCGAAGGCGTCACCGATACCGAGTGCACGGAGTGGTCTACACCGACCTCCGAATGTGCTTGCACCCGACAATTGCGTCGTGGCCATTTGAATGTTGGGGCACGGATATAGTGGGTCCGATAGAACCACCATCTTCAAAAGGACATCGCTTCATTCTTGCGGCTACGGATTACTTTTCCAAGTAGGCGAGAAACGGTTCCACTTAGAGAAGTGAAAGCACACCACGTGCTACTGGTTTTCGAGAACCGAGTTGTCTCACCGTTTCGGAGTGCCGCGAGATCATCTCGGATAATGGGTCGGCATTCGAAGCACACAAATCAACAATTTTGTCAGGAGACACGGAATCGACAGGCGATACTCAACAATTTACTACCTAAGAGCAAACGGTCTCGCAGAGGCTTTTAATAAAACTCTCTTTCAAATCTTAAAGAAAACCTTGGACGATAATAAGAGAAATTGGCACGAGAAATTTTTAGAAGCCTTATGGGCCCTACGGACAACCTTCGAACTCCTACTCAAGCTACACCTTACGCTCGCAGTGTATGGGTCCGAGCGATGTTACCTTTAGAGGTTCGGCTTCCTTCACTCGGGAATTGCGGTTGCAAACAAGATCACGACGAGAAGAAAATGCCAAATTACGACTCGAAGAATTAGAAAGCTTGGAAGGGAAAAGACTTGCAGCGCAACAAAATTTAGAACTATACCAAGCTAAGATGGTTCGAAGCCCATGACAAGCGAGTCGCCGAAGAACCTTGAAAGTTGGTGACTTAGTTCTCGTTCTTAAGAGACCTATTCTTGCACACCGCAAGATAGGAGGAAAATTTGAACCCACTTGGGAAGGACCGTTTGTGGTTGAAGCGAGTATACTCGGGAGGTTCCTACCGGCTAGTGAATTGCCGGGGAGAACGACATATGCTTCGATCAACGGACGATACTTGAAAAAGTATTACGCTTACTGATGTTTCGAAAGAATGAATTCTTCATCCTAAGAAACACGGGCGAAATAATTACTTATGATTGAGTACGAACCCAAAAATAATAAAATGTGCTTAAGATAAATAAAATCATGATAATAAAGTTTTCCTTGTTTTCCTTTCCAAATCAAAATCTCTTCCACTGAGCTTATCTACTTCATTCTGTTAAATTTTAAAATATAGGAGAAATAAAAAAAATGTCTTTAATAAACATTTTCTTAAAGTTCTTGTTCTTAGTACAGCCCACGATCCTTTTCCTTGTCTTTTCGCGGGGAAATGTCGAACGGGCGGTTGGTCCCGAACTTTAAGAATGGCGTAAGCCTTGCACTTGATGAAAAGAGGGTGAAAGATGGAGCGATAATCGAGATTGACTCGGATTTCACACCGCGGGCCTACGGTACGAGGTAAGTGACTGGGTCCCGGTTAGCAGAGAAGAACTACCGGGCGAGACAGTGATGAAAGTGGGTGGCCCAAGCCACCGATCCAACAACGAAAAGAAAAGCAAACACCGAAGAAGATAAGAAAATGAAGTCACGTAGTCGCTACGGCGGGGGCGAGCTTGTCGGCGCCACGCCCGCGAGAGTTCGAAGTGCGGAGAGCTACTCTCACGGCCACGCAACGAAGAAATAAGAATCGCCGTATCCTTAAGATGTTAACAAAACTAGGCGCGGACCGGCGAGACAATTGCTAATACCGGCACACACATTTCGAGGACACCGGTTCACCGGGAACACCGAAGAAAGGAGGCCGGCTCCTAGGATAACGAAAGAACCGGGGAAATCTCCGGAAGATCGGAAAGAAAGAAGGCTACCACGCCACCGGATAGAACCACCAATAATGCATGACCTTGTTGCGAAGCAACCCGGGGGATGTCCCGACGGGCATCATCCACGAGGAGCCGAGGTATGCGGGGGAACGTGAAGGGATTGAACCATATATCCCACAATATGTCGCAAGGCCTCGCCATGCGGATCATTCCGGAATATGAAGTTGGAGAGAATGCGAGAATGTTGAAAAGAAAACCTTTGAATACTTCGAGAGAATTAAAGGAAGAAGAATCAACATACTAGAGGGCCTCGAGCTACATACCGACGTATTCTCGGAGTATGAACAACGGCAAATCGTGGATTGTATCCGGGATACGAAAAGAATGGGCCGAGTGAGGCCGCTGAGGAAAACACATACTCGGAACCCGGAGGATGGATGCCGGGGAAAGGAAGAATCACAATACAATGCGGATCTTTGCTACGACTTTCTTCGAAGACGAGAAGGGGAACCCACGGGGATACTCCGTCATGGGCGAGTAGATCCGATGCCATTAGTCATCGGGAGAATGGTAAAAAGATTGATAACATGGAGGGTACGCGGCGGATTGCATACCCAATAGTTGCATTATCAACATCTACAAACGGGGTATTTGCATACCCCCACATATAGATCACCACGACTTCGTCGGACCTTCTACGCACGGTCTCTTTCTTGAACGAGTGTGACATCATGTTCGGATCGACCTCCGGATAAGCGAGGCCGGGTGAGTTCCGAGGGCCGGTAAAGATACCTTCTACAGGTGGGTTCCGTCATGATGCGAAGGGCAACGGAGCGAGATATCGCTAAGCATTGCATACCGGGAGTGCCGGTGGAGCGGATCTCGGTTACTTTCGGGAAAATGGAAGACTGACAAGATACCTTACCATTTCCAGACCAGGACCCGAGCTAGAGAACCTCGGCCTTACGAGTGCGTGAGGTTACATGGGAAATATCACACCTCCAACGTACATCCAGTCGGCATCCTTGCCAAGGATGGCTTGGAAGGTGATGTTATTAACCATGTACCCCACTATTCAGACATGGATTTTTTGACAAATGCTTCGTTTGATGGACCAACAAAGATCATACATAGTCCGTTTTGAGTCTACATGGATTGTATGAGATATATTCTAGATCGAGTTGTATGATGTATTTTCAACATGATTGGAATGAAAGTGACCATGTCACGTTTTTGGCCTTCACCTCTTTTGTGCAAATTGATTGGGAAACGCCATTAAAGTTAAATGAACTTCGAACAAAGAACAGAAAAGAAATAAAGAAAAAAGAATAAAAGAAAACTTTCCTAAAAAAAAAATCTTAAAAAATGACAAACACCAAATTCACATGAACATTAAATAAACGATAAAATAAAATTTGAACCATTAAAAGATAAACGAAATCAACACAAATCTCAAATTCCATCCTTCCAAATTTCAAATCGAATTTCGAATTCAATCTTTCCAAATTCCGAATCAAATTTCAATCTTTTCAAACCACAAATCAAATTCTCAATCAAATTCCAAATCCAATCTCGATCAAATTTCAAATTTGATCTTCCAAATTTCAAATCAAATCTTAAATCAAATTTCAATCGAGTTCAAACTCATCCTTCCAAATTTCCAAATTCGATCTTTCCGGATTCCAAATCCGGTCTCAATCAAATTCAAATTCAATTTCTTCCGGATCTCGAATCAAATATCAATTACATCGAATTCAACTTTTGGGTCGAGGATTTTACATCAAGCTGCCTTTGCTTTAGGATTCTTTTCCTATTGCCTTTGAAATACATCGAATTCGAACTTTTGGGTCGAGGATTTTACATCCGAGTACTGCTTGCATTAGGATTCTTTCCTATTGCCTTTGAAATACATCGAATTCGAACTTTTGGGTCGAGGATTTTACATCAAGACTGCCTTTGCTTTAGGATTCTTTTCCTATTGCTTTGAAATACATCGAATTCAAACTTTTGGGTCGAGGATTTTACATCCAAGTTGCACTTTGGTTTAGGATTCTTTCCTATGTACCTTTGAAATACATCAAATTCGAACTTTTGGGTCGAGGATTTTACATCCGAGAGCTGCCTTCGCTTAAGATTCTTTCCTGTTGCCTTTGAAATACATCGAATTCGAACCTTTTGGGTCGAGGATTTTACATCAGAGACTTGCTTGCTTTAGGATTCTTTCTATTGCACTTTGAAATACATCAAATTCGAACTTTTGGGTCGAGGATTTTACATCGAGACTACCTTGCTTTAGGATTCTTTCCTGTTGCCTTGAAATACATCAAATTCGAACCTTTTGGGTCGAGGATTTTACATCAGAGCTGCCTTTGCTTTAGGATTCTTTCCTGTTGCACTTGAAATACATCGAATTCAAACTTTTGGGTCGAGGATTTTACATCCGAAGACTGCCTTTGCTTTAGGATTCTTTCCTGTTGCCTTGAAATACATCGAATTCAAACTTTTGGGTCGAGGATTTTATATCCAGATGCCTTTGCTTTAGGATTCTTTCCTATTGCACTAGAAATACATCAAATTCGAACTTTTGGGTCGAGGATTTTACATCAGAGGCTTGCCTTGCTTTAGGATTCTTTCCTGTTGCCTTTGAAATACATCGAATTCGAACCTTTTGGGTCGAGGATTTTACATCGAAGCTGCCTTTGCTTTAGGATTCTTTCCTATTGCCTTTGAAATACATCAAATTCAAACTTTTGGGTCGAGGATTTTACATCCAGAGCTACCTTTGCTTTAGGATTCTTTCCTGTTGCCTTTGAAATACATCGAATTCGAACTTTTGGGTCGAGGATTTTACATCCAGAGACTGCCTTGCTTTAGGATTCTTCCCTGTTGCCGCTGAAATACATCGAATTCGAACCTTTTGGGTCGAGGATTTTACATCCAAGCTGCACTTGCTTTAGAATTCTTTTTCTATTGCACTGAAATACATCAAAATCAAACTCTTGAGGTTAAGGATTTTACATCCAATACCGCATTACTCTGAGATCTCTTCTCATTGCAATGATTCAATCCAATCAATTCAAGTTTCTTTCGAGGTTGAAGATGTTACATCTAAAACCTCAGAATTCTAATTTTCATTTCAAATCAAATCCTTCAAATAAATTTTGACACAAACTTCAATCTAAATTTAAACTCCAAATTGAAATCTAAACTCACACATCAAAACTTAAATTGCAACAAAATAAAATCTAAATCAAAATTCCCCGAGTCATGTGATTTGGGATTCACCTCCTTTTCCTTTCCCCAGGCGAGAGTTTTGGGAATCTCCGGTTTCAGAGATATACTTGCTACTCCCAGGCGGAAACTCTTCACTTCATCCTAAGTTCATCACTTGGACATCTGTGTTGGTTTTGTTGATCGCTTCGGTCAACGCCGATACTCGCGGTGTGCTCCGTCGGCTCACCACACCTATTGGGGGTCCATTTGTTGACCTCATTTTTGATGAGGTCTTCTCTTCTTCTCTTTAGTACTTAGGATCTAGCCTTAGGCTTTTCCTTTGACTATCTTAGAGGACTAGAATTGGGACCCACCTTTTAGAAATTCAAACCACTTCTTAACTCCTGCCAAACTCTACAAACTTGGTTGTAGACCCCTAATCACCTAGTGGGTTGAAATCGAATGTGGAAGTTTAAAGGATGAGTTCCTATAGGACTCTTTGGCCTTAGGGCCCATGCACAGGTGGCACAGTGCAGTGAAGGGGCGACTTACACACACTACACTTATACACTACACCTACACACTACACTTCCACATACCTCCTAAAACCACACCCATACCTAACTTGACCTCCGACTCATGTAGGTGATTCGCATGGATGGTCCTTAACCCTCAAGCCCTTGGTAAGAGGGTTAGGAACAACATAGTGGATGCCTCGAATGAGTCCCTTCATGCATCATGTGGGCTTGATATGGCTTCATGGCTCAACCAAAATGATTTCTTTCCACTTAAATTCACCCGATCTTCAATTTCCCAAATTTTCGATTTTTGACCCCGGGACCCTACACGCTTAGCCTACTCAAAACCCTTGAAATTACCCAAATTTCTCAAAAATTTCCAAATTACCCAAAATTCTCCAAAATCAATCCCAAACATTTCCACATCACTTAAACTGATCATCCATACCCAAAAATACCAAAAATTCCAAGAAAACCTCCCGATACCCTCCGAATACCCAAAATACCCCTCTTGGCCTAAAAATCCAAAAATTCAGAAAATTCCCAGAAAATTCCAGAAAATCCCAAATATTCCCAATTTCATTTTGTCCAATTACACCATGGGCCAATTTTGTCAATTTACCCTACTTTTGTCAAAACCCCCAATTTGACACATTTTAACCCTAAGTGAACCCGATGTCGAACCAAACCTACCCAATTGACCCCAATTTTTGTCCAATTCAATTCTAAACTTCAATTCAATATCCCCAATACCAATCTAGACCAAATCCAAGTCCAATTTGATTGACATTTGGATCCAATCTCACTTTTGGCCTTAAAGCCCAATTTGGACCCATGACCTAAACCTAACCCAAACTCACCCAATTCAACTCCAATTAACCCCAAATCTTTTCTAAATCTTCCTTAACATTCCCACAAACGAAACACTAACTTGATTTGCCCAAAATTTAAACCAAACCCCCACTCAAATTCAACTCAAGGTTAAAGGGCCCAATTTTGACCTAAACCCAAACCTAACCCAAATGAGCCCAAACCCCAAAATCAAAGCCCAACCAAAGCCAAAACCTCTTTGAAACAGCCCCATAAACATTTCTGAACATTGATTTTACATCAATTTCAACTCTAGCCCAACATTAGCCCAACTTGGCCCACTTGGACCTACATAGGCCCACTTACAGAATAAACCCGAATTCGAGCCAATTCGACTCCAAATCACATCAAATTGATTCCAAGCCCTTCATAGAACATCCCTAAACCAATTATGACATTTATTTGACAAAGTTCTTCACAAAATTTTTATCCAAATGCCCATCCTAAAATCAAAAGCCCATTTCCCTTAAACTTTCCTAAAAGCCACTTCACCGCATCCGAGGCCCAAAATCTACCCTAAAGCCCACATGACATATCCATTTGTCATCCACTTAATTAAATCCATTACCTAAGTCCTAAATTCACCATCAAATTATTCCAAATCAAGTTTCATACAAATTTCCATCAAATTACCAAAGGTGAGCCATGCAAGCCATGGACAAGCCACATGAAGCCATGGAAGGCTTGACATGTGATCAAGCCATTAATGGCAAAAGGAGGGGCCCCTTTCCTAATCCTCCTTAACCCCTTTTTTACCTTAAGCATGTCACACACTAAACCATGCTTAGCCACCTCATCATGGATGGAGACCACACCACTCTCCCTTGGGCGGCCCAGCTGATCCTCTCGGCCCAAAATCGAGCCATGGGGAGGTGCACCCAACCCGAACCGATGGGTTGACCAAATTAAGGCCAAAATGACCCCCTCTCCATTCCATTTTAATTCAAACACTTTACACATGTCCAAGCCCGATTGACTTCACCATTGCCAAGCCACGACCTCCCCGAGTCGAGATGGTGACCCATGCCTGCCGGCCAGCCGCTTGGATCGGCAGGAAAACACCACACCCGAGAGCATCATGTGAGCCCGAGCTTGGAATTCTCACTGCTGAGTTGCCCCATGCCCGATAGCCACCATGGCTGTTCTTCTCCTCACCGAGCAGGTGATCCCATGCCTCGGCTCCCCCAGGAGGCTCTCGCCCCTCTCTGATTTAAACTCCACCCCTCTCGGCCATGGGAGGAGAGTGACAAAAACCTTGTCGAAACTCTGCCAAAATTGTTCCAAACCCTTCTCCACCCTTAGAGCAGTTGATCCCCAGTGTCAATTTGCCCTAATCCCCACTGATAAAATCCAATTTCCCAGCTGAAATTCCACCGAAACCAGGACACTTCTCCACGGTGAGCCAATTCCCGAATTGATTGGTTCTACACCTTCACCGGACGAGGGAAGGTGTCCACCGGCAAAAGCCCCATCTCCGAGGCCACCCGGTTGCTCCGGCCTCCAAGCTTTGTGATCGGGCTTGGTTGAAATCACATCCGGACAATTCACCGGACCGGGAGACTTCATGCGGAGCTTGCTTGGGATCCGATCGAAGGTGCAACAACTCTCGGATCGAAGCCACACTTCTGCGAGCAAAGGTATGAGCTAATTCTTCATCCCGAGCTTCTGGAGATTCTCCATTTCAAATGCCTTAGTTTCAATGCATGATAGCTGTATAGATGTGTTCGTCTCTTCAAGACAAATCCATAGAGCATAAGAACATAAAAATCCATTGAGTATCGAGTGAGATCTTAGGGATTTAGTGTGGACGGCTCTCGGGTGAGGACGCTCGGGGACGATGAACGGATGCGCGTCCATTCGATACACGCGCGGACGAATGGCTCGGATGGCGTCGGACCGGGAGACGGTACGAGAACCGCGGGGCCCGGGCTGCGACTCGGGTGGCGGCGTCGAATGGGAGCGCGACGCGTGTGCGTTCGGAGCTGCCGAGGTTGACGCAGCGTCGCATGGATAAATAGAAAATTAGGGTATTTTTCTATTTATTTAATTCCCTAAACTTCAAAAATTCATATCTCTGTGTAGGAAAATCAGAAAAATAAAATAAAAATACCTTCTTGCTCAGTGAACAGAGGAGAATAATGTGGAAAAGAAATCATTTAATTTCATCGAAGTATTTTATTTTTTATAATTTATTTACTCTCTGCATTATTTTAATTCTCCATGCATGTATACAATTCACCATGGCATGAGACCATAGGGCTTTTGAAGCCTCTGAATTTGGGAACATTCCCTGAATTTTCCAAAGTCGGAGGCCATCCTATGAAAAGTTATTGATTTTTCAAATTCAGGTTACTGTTTTGAGTATTTTAATTCCAATAAATAGCATGTTGTGAAATAAATTCTAGGAAAATTTGGTGATGTTCCTTATGACCGAGAGAACCCTAGGAAAAATAGGTTTTGACTTAGTTCATTTAAAACAACCCTAATTGGCTTAAACACCCAAAATAGGTCTTTATTTAATTAGAGTTAACCGGGCATCAAATTGACTTGAAATCAATTCTCCACTGACCTTTAGGATCAGAGGAATCCACCATAAAAGTTTGAGGTCGATTGGACTTGGTTAGCCCCACTAATTGGGTTGATTAAGCCACTTAGCCATTTTAAACTTTAAAAATTCATAACTTTTAAAATACCCTTCAAAAATTCACTAAATTGGTTTTGGGGCCTCTCTGATATCAGGGGAACCTAAGAAAATTAAAATTTCAATTTTCTAAAAAAGTTGATTTTTAATAATATTTTAATATTTTTAATAATTAAGAAATAATAAAAATCACAAAAATAATAAAATTCACCAAAATGTCACATTTTGAATTTTAATCACTTAATCCCACATTTTTCTTAGGTCTATTTAGTAAGATATTAAATTTTAAAGCTTTAAGGTAATTTTAAAATTAAAAAAAAATGTATTTTCTAGCATTTTCACTAAAATAATTATAATAAATTATAGAAAAATTAGAAAATTGCAAAAATTGCTTCTCTGATTTCCTTGATATCAGAGAGATTTTTGAAAAATATAAAATTCATTTTTCAACATTTATTTTATTTTTAAATTAATTAACACTCCAAAACTTAAAATAATTATAATAAAAATAATATAATTCAAAAAATCACCAAAATTGGTCCAAGTGGTCCTCTGGTCATTAGGAATGTCCCCTAATTTTCTTAAGGACAGAAACTTTCCCTTGGTTACGTTATTAAATTTTCCTTGGAAATCTCTATTTTTCACCAAAAATAATTATATAAATAAATTAAATACAGAAAAATCACATTTTCTCCTCTCATGTCTTTATTGGCATATGAGTGAAGTCACATAAAAATTTCAAGTTCATTTGAGTTCAATTTAGTGAGTTATGAAATCATTAAGCTTAAAGGGTAAAATGGTAATTAAAATTTTAACCCTTAATTAAAACTTTAGGTTTAATAAAAAATTAACAAGTAAAATATTTGATCCTAATTTGATTTGGATGATTGAAATTCAAATAATTAAATGGTAGAAACCCATTAAACAATTTTAAAATGATTAAACTTTAATTAAATAATTGATTAAATTTGGAAGAATAATAAAATTGGAATTATTAAAATAGGGATATTATTAGGAAGAGATTTATTCTTTTATTTAAAAATCCCTAAATTAATTATCTCATTAAATATTCAATTCTTAATTAAAATGATAACTCAAATTTAAAATATTAAAAGACTTAATCATTAAACTAAATTTAAATTATTAAACTCTTTTAAAAAAATTTCAATTAAAATTAAATAAAATAAAATTAAAATTAAATTAAATTAAATTAAATTAAATTAAGATTAAAAAACTAAATTCAATTAAATCAAATTAAATTAAATTAAACAAATTTAATTAAATTAAACAAATTAAATCAAATTAGATTAAATTAAATTAAATTAAATCAAATTAAATTAAATTAAATTAAATTAAATCAAATTAAATTAAAATTAAATCAAATCAAATTAATTAAACATCAAATCAAATTAAATTGAACTCAATTGAATTAAATTAAAATTAAAACTCAATTAAATTAAATTAAATTAAATTAAATATAACATCACCTAAAACAGAAAGAAATTAAATCTAAAATAACGTGAACACTATTCCAAATTTAAACTCATTAATGGAAATTAAACTAAATCACAAACCATTTGAACACCAATTTACCCTCAAAAGCTTTAGTTATCATAACTCCTAAATAGGACATTAAATGAAATGTTACTTCACTTATAGGATATTCAAATGTCCTAGTTCACAGAGTAAGTTAACAAAACTTGAATCCTCGGACGATTAATTCATTTATATAATCGAATTCATTTGGACTTAAAACTATTCTAGCAATATTGAAAAGATGTTTAAGATTTGTCTTAAGCACTTCCTCGATACGATAGGATGTTTATAAGAACAAGTGAATTTAATTATTCTTTGATGAAGAAAATCGTCCTTAAAAACAAAAAAAACACGAAAGAACCTAGACGTCATAGGAAATGACTAGCTATAGGATTAGGAACTTGGTAGAAAACCATAACCTTTCCCTTAGCTTTACCTAGGAACTTGCTTAAATATTCTAATTGTGTTTTAAGTTTAGCTTGGGATGACGGGAAGACCCTCAGGGTACGCTTTTATTTTATTGCAATTTACTTTCTTGCAATTTACATTATTGCAATTTACTTTATTGCAAATGCACTTTACTTTTCTTGCATGATAAGACAACTGTTGCATGAAAACCCACACCTTTAGGAAAGCCCCTAAAACTGAAACCAAAACTAAATTAAAAGTCATTGCAAGATAAAATTCACCGCCACAACATTTCAAAATATAAAACAACTCAAAATTTAATCACAAATAGAACACAAAACTACAATTGTAACTAAATTAAAACGTCCTGTTGGATGATCGGGAATACCTCGGATGAGGTAACTGTTGACCTCATTTTTGATGAGGTCTTCCTTTTCTTCTTTTTAGTGCTTAGGATCTAGCCTTAGGCTTTTCCTTTGACTATCTTAGAGGACTAGAATTGGGACCCGCCTTTTAGAAATTCAAACCACTTCTAAACTCCCTGCAAACTCCACAAACTTGACTTATAGACCCCTAATCACCTAGAGGGTTGAAATCGAATATGGAAGTTTAAAGGATGAGTTCTATAGGACTCTTTGGCACTTAGGAGCGCCTACAGGTGGCACAGTGCAGTGAAGGGGCTGACATACACTACACTTACACACTACATTTCCACACACTTCCTAAAACCACACCCATACCCAACTTGACCTCCTGACTCATGTAGGTGATTCACATGGATGGTCCTTAACCCCTAAGCCCTTGGCTAAGAGGGTTAGGAACAACATAGTGAATGCCTCAAATGAGTCCTTTCATGGCTCATATGGGCTTGAAATGGCTTCATGGCTCAACCAAAATGATTTCACCCCACCCAAATTCACCCAATCTTCGATTTCCCAAATTTTCAATTTTTGACCCCGGGACCCTACACCTACTAAACTACCCAAAACCCTTGAATTACCAAATTTTTGCAAAATCTCCAAATTACCTAAAATTTTCCAAAATCAATCCCAAACACCTCCACATCACTCAAATTGATCATCCATACCCAAAAATACCAAAAATTCCAAAAATACCCCCAATACCCTCCAAATACCCAAAATACCCTTCTTGGCCTAAAAATCCAAAAATTCAGAAAATTCCCAGAAAATTCCAGAAAATCCCAAATATTCCCAATTTCATTTTGTCCAACTACACCATGGGCCAATTTTGTCAATTTACCCTACTTTTGTCAAAACCCCCAAATTGACCCATTTTAACCCAAAGTGGACCCAATGTCAAACCAAACATACCCAATTGACCCCAATTTTGGTCCAATTCAATTCTAAACTTCAATTCAACATTCCCAATACCAATTTAGACCAAATCCAAGTCAATTTGATTGACATTTGGATCGATTTCACTTTGGGCCTTAAAGCCCAAATTTGGACCCATGACCCAAACTTAGCCCAAACTAACCCAATTCAACTCCAATTAACCCCAAATCTTTTCTAAACCTTCCTTAACATCCTCATAAACAAAACACTAACATGATTTGCCCAAGATTTTGACCCAAACCCCAACTCAAATTCAACCCCAAAATCAAAAAGCCCAATTTTGACCTAAACCCAAATCTAACCCCGAATAGGCCCAAACCTCAAAATTAAAACCCAACCAAAGCCAAAACCTCTTTGAAACACTCCCATAAACATTTCTTAATATTTATTTTACATCAATTTCAACCCTAGCCCAACATTGGCCCAAGTTAGCCCAATTTGACCTACATTGGCCCATTCACCAAAAGAATTCAAATCCAACCCAATTCAAGTCCAAACTACCCCAAATTTGCTTCAAGTCACTCATGACACATCCATGAGCTAAACCCAATAATTATTTGGCCCAACCTCTTTACAAAATTTCATCCCAAAATCCATTTTAAAATTCGAGAGCCCACTTTCCTAATCCATCTTAAAAGCCCATCTAAAACCCTTTCAAAAAAAAAAAGCCCAAAATTCTTCCAAGGCCCATATGACATTTCCCCTCATCATACTTTCAATTAAAATCATCCCTAAGTCCTAAATTCATCATCAAATAATTCCAAATCAAGCCTCATGCCAAATCACCCCTAAATACCAAAATTTTCCTTAAATCCATTTCCATGAAATTGACTTTACTTTTCCCGAAGCCAAATGGAGCCATGGAGCCATGCATAAGCCATATGCAAGCCATGAGAGCCTCTTTACATGTCACCATGCCATTTTGGGCAAAAGGAGGAGGCTCTTTCCTTAACTCCTAAAGGTGGTTAACCACTTACATGATTCCAGCTAAACCATGCTTAAGCTCTAATTG
Organism: Papilionanthe hookeriana x Papilionanthe teres; assembly: GCA_022702705.1. Classification (NCBI taxonomy): domain Eukaryota; kingdom Viridiplantae; phylum Streptophyta; class Magnoliopsida; order Asparagales; family Orchidaceae; genus Papilionanthe; species Papilionanthe hookeriana x Papilionanthe teres. The sequence continues at coordinate 26,541 of JAKZJZ010000614.1, forward strand.
TACTTGGATTGTGACTTGACCCCACTAATCAAGCTGATCCAAATCACTTTCTCCTCGGCCTAAACCAGGCCTTGGGTGGTGCACCTAGCCCAAATGGGTGGGTTGACCCATTTAGGTCCAAATCTAGCCATGCCCCATTCCACTTTGGATCGAAAGCCTTTACACATGTCCATGGCCGATTGATTGCACAAACCTCCGGCCACGACCCACGACCACGAGGGTGACCCATGCACAGCCGGCCGGCCACCGGGCCGCCGGAAAACACCATGGCCGAGAGCTCGCATGTGAGCCGACATTGAAATTCTCACTTGCTGAGCTGCCCACAATCCCTAGTGGTCACCATGGGCTGATCTTCTCCTCACCGAGAGCAGGTGATCCCAAGCCCTAACTCTCCCAGAAGGCCCCCAGCCAGGCTCTGATTTAAACTCCATCCCTCTCGGCCATGAGAAGAGCCAAGCACAAACCTTGCCGAAACTGCTGCAAAATTGTTCCAAACCCTTCACCATCCTTAGAGCGAGTTGATCCCCGAGTGTCGATTTGCCACTAATCCCCACCGACGAGCCCGATTTCTCGGCGAAATTCCACCCAAAACCGGGACACTTTGCCACGGTGAGCCAATCCTCAGATTGGCGGTCCTACACCTTCCTCTGGACCGAGGGAGAAGTTTCCCACTGAAAGCCCCATCTCCGGGCCACCCGGTTGCTCCGGCCTCCGAAGCTTTGTGATCGGGCGTGGTCACTTTCATAGCTAGGCGATTCACCGGACCGGGAGACTTCATGCGGAGCTTGCGGGACCCAATCGAAGGTGCGACAACTCTCGGATTGAAGCCACACTTCTGCGAGCTAAGGTATGAGTTAACTATCCATCCCGAGCTTCGGAGATTCTCCATTTCAAATGCCTTAGTTTCAATGCATGTTAGCCGTATAGATGTATTCGTCTCTTGAAGACGAATCCATAGAAGCATAAGAACATGAAAATCCATTGAGAATCGAGTGAGATCTTAGGGATTTAGTGTGGACGGCTCTCGGGTGAGAACACTTGGGGACGATGAACGGATGCCGTCCATTCGATACACGCGCGCACGGACGGCCGGGATTGCGTCGGACCGGGAGACGGTACGAGAACCGCGGGGCCGGGGCTGGCCGACTCGGAGTGGCGGCGTCGAATGGGAGCGCGACGCGTGTGCGTTCGGAGGCTGAGGGTTTCGGCGGCGCCGCGTGGATAAATAGAAAATTAGGGTATTTTCTTATTTATTTAATTCCCTAAACTTCAAAAATCCATATCTTTGTGTAGAAAAATCACAAAAATAAAATAAAAATACCCTCTTGCTCGGTGAACGAGAGGAGAATAATGTGGAAAAGAAATCATTTAATTTAATTAAGTATTTTATTTTTTATGATTTATTTACTCTCTGCATACATTTAATTCTCCATGCATGTATACAATTCACCATGGCATGAGACCATAGGGCTTTTGAAGCCTACTGAACTTGGGAACATTCCATGAATTTTCCAAGGTCGAGAGGCCATCTCCGATGAAAAGTTATTTATTTTTCAAATGCATGTTGCTGTTTTGAGTATTTTAATTCCAAAAATTAGCATGTTGTGAAATAAATTCTAGAAATATTTGGTGATGTTCCTTATGACCGAGAGAACTCTAGGAAAAATAGGACTTGAGTTAATTCACTCAGATTAACCCTAATTGGCTTAAACACCCAAAATAGGTCTTTAATTAATTAGAGTTAACCAAGTATCAAATTGACTTGAAATCAATTCTCCACTGACCTTTAGGATCAGAGGAATCCACCATAAAAATTTGAGGTCAATTGGACTTGGTTAGCCCCACTAATTGGGTTGATTAAGCCAGCTTAGCCATTTTAAACTTTAAAAATTCATAACTTTTAAAATACTTTTTAAAAATTCACCAAATTGGTTTTGGAGCCTCTCTGATATCAGGGGAACCTAAGAAAATTAAAATTTCAATTTTCTAAAAAAGTTGATTTTTAATAATATTTTAATATTTTTAATAATTAAAAAATAATAAAAATCACAAAAATAATAAAATTCACCAAAATGTCACATTTTGAATTTTAATCACTTAGGAACAAATCCCACATTTTTCCTAAGTCTATTTAGTGAGATATTAAATTTTAAAGCCCTAGGGTAATTTTAAAATTAAAAAAAAATGTATTTTCTAGCATTTTCACTAAAATAATTATTATAAATCATAGAAAAATCAGAAAATTGCAAAATTTGATTCTCTGGTTTCCTTGATATCAGAGAGATTTTTGAAAAATATAAAATCCATTTTTCAACATTTATTTTATTTTTAAATTAATTAACACTCCAAAACTCAAAATAATTATAATAAAAATAATATAATTCAAAAAATCACCAAAATTGGTCCAAGTGCTTCTCTGGTCATTAGGAATGTCCCCTAATTTTCTTAAGGACAGAAACTTTCCCTTGGTCATGTTATCAAATTTTCCTTGAAAATCTCTATTTTCCACCAAAAATAATTATATAAATAAATTAAATACAGAAAAATCACATTTTCTCCTCTCATGTCTTTATTGACATATGAGTGAAGTCACATAAAAACTTCGAGTTCATTTGAGTTCAATTTAGTGAGTTATGAAATTATTAAGCTTAAAGGGTAAAATGGTAATTAAAATCTTTAATCCTTAATTAAAACTTTAGGTTTAATAAAAAATCAACAAGTAAAATATTTGATCCTAATCTGATTTGGATGATTGAAATTTAAATAATTAAAGGGTAGAAACCCATTAAATAATTTTAAAATGATTAAACTTTAATTAAATAATAGATTAAATTTGGAAGAATAATAAAATTGGAATTATTAAAATAAGGGATCTTTATTAGGAAGAGATTTATTCTTTAATTTAAAAATCCCTAAATTAATTATATCAACTAATACTCAATTTTTTAATTAAAATGATAACTCAAATTTAAAATATTAAAAGACTTAATTAAATTATTAAAATCTTTTGAAATTTCAATTAAAAATAAAGTAAATTAAAGATAAATTAAATTAAGATTAAATTAAATTATATAATTAAATTAAATTAAATTAAACAATTAAATTAAATTAATTAAAATTAAATTAAATTAAATTAAACAATTAAATTAAATTAAATTAAATAATTAAATTAAATTAAATTAAACAATTAAATTAAATTAAATTAAATTAAAATTAAATTAAATTAAATTAAACAATTAAATTAAATTAAATTAAATAATTAAAATTAAATTAAATTAAATTAAATAATTAAATTAAAGTTAAATCAAATCAAATTAATTAAACACCAAATCAAATTAAATTGAACTATGTTAAACTAAATTAAAACTCGATTAAATTAAGTTAAATTAAATATAACATCACCTAAGACATAAAAGAAATTAAATATAAAACAACTTGAACAACTATTCCAAATTTAAACTCTTTAACTTAAACCAAATCATTTGAATACTAACTTACCCTTGAAAGCTTTAGTTATTATAGCTCATAAATAAAACATTAAATGAAGTGTCACTTCACTCATAGGATATTCGAATGTCCTAGTTCACTGAGCGAGTTAACAAAACTTGAAATTCTTGGACGATTAATTCATTTGTATAATTAAATTCATTTGAACTTAAAACAATCCTGGAAATATTGAAAAGATGTTTAAGATTCTTCTTAAGCACTTCCTCGATATGATAGGATATTTATAAGAACAATTGGACTTAATTGTTCTTTGATGAAGAAAATCGTCCTTAAACTAAAACACAAAGAACCTAGACGTCATAGGAGATGACTAGGCTATAGGATTAGGAATTTGGTAGAAAACCATAACCTTTCCCTTAGCTTTACCTAGGAACTTGCTTAAATATGCTAATTGTGTTTTAAGTGCGGCTTGGGATGACGGGAAGACCCTCAGGGTACGCTTTTATTTTATTGCAATTTACTTTCTTGCAATTTACTTTCTTGCAATTTACTTTATTGCGAAATGCATTTTACTTTTCTTGCATGATAAAACAACGGTTGCATGAAAACCCACACCTTTAGGATAGCCCCTAAAATTGAAACCAAAATTAAGTTAAAAGTCATTGCAAGATAAAATTCACCGCCACAACATTTCAAAATATAAAACAACTCAAAATTTAATCACAAACGAGAACACAAAACTACAATTACAACTAAATTAAAACGTCCTGTTGGATGATCGGGAATACCTCGGATGATGTAACCTACGTGTTGCTAACGGGATTTCCCGCGGTCTAAATGAAAGTGTGGAACTCATTCGGTTGAGTTTAGCAAATTCATCCGGACTAAGTGAATCCGATAAAAATAACGATGCGGAAGGATGGAACCGTGGGATCTTAACCGGTGTCGTTATAATCAACTTTAAGATTTGTTTTAATTAAAACACAAAAAACACTTGGAAATTAAGATTTTCTCTAAACCAAAACACTTCTCTCATCCCACGATTTATGATTTCTAAAACTAAACCTCTGCAACAACAAGGAGCTCGGAGCATGGTGGGCGGCACGACCATCGTCATCGGCAAAACACGAGTCTACTTCAGCAAAACTTTCCTAGAATTAAAACAACCGAGCCATAGGACTTCGAGGTAGCTTGCACTAGTGCGACATAAATCCTCGACTCTTCGTTAGGCATTTGCATTGCAAATTAAGCCCTAACCGGTCTTAGGATTCCGAGGTAGTCGTCAGATACGACAATAAACCCTCACATCTTCTAGAATTTATTTGTTTGATTTTATCATACAAATATAAGCCCTAATTAATTGAAATTGGCGAAGATTGAAATATCAAATAAACATTAGGACTTTCCTAAATTCAAGACAAACAATAGGATAGTCGGGAAATTATCGAAGTTCACTTCGAATCGGTGATTTCTCCTACCTCTCTTCCTTTGGATTCACAAAACAAAATGTTCCAAAATTTGATCCATTCCCTATTGAAATTCCAAAATTCAATCTTTGAAAACCTTAAACTTTGAAATTCTTGAGAGCGAAATTATTGGTTATTATCGAGAGTTTTCTTAGGTGATTCCCGTCACTTAGGATGTAATTAACTATAGGGGCTTGCCCTTATAGGGAATTTTAAAGAACCCGAGTAATATAAACCACGTTTAATGTTTTCATATTAAGCGAGGGAAACTTGTCGGCTTATAAAATTGGTTCGCGGACCAAACGGATGTCACTAATCTTCTAGTTTATTTAATCGAGCCCACCATCAAGCGAGTGTGTCTATCCTTAGGGATAGATACACGGTTTGTGGTGCGGTGCTCGTTTATATAAACTATTTGGGATGTGAGGTCGGTTTAATCTCATATCTTAAAACCTTCGAAACTTAAAATTATTTTCAAAATCAAATACTACTTTTCAAATTATTTATTTTAATTAAATTAAAAATTCGCCGACAGATTTACGTTAGGCGACCCCTCTTCAAAATAAAACACGACCTAAAAAATAAGCCGCACGATAACCTACGTGTTGCTAACGGGATTTCCAGCGGTCTAAATGAAAGTGTGGAACTCATTCGATTGAGTTTAGCAAATTCATACGGACTAAGTGAATCCGATAAAAATAATGATGCGGAAGGATGGAACCAGTGGGATCTTAACCGGTGTTGTTATAATCAACTTTAAGATTTGTTTTAATTAAAACACAAAAAACACTTGGAAAATTAAGACTTCTCTAAACCAAAACACTTTTCTCATCTCCTGATTTATGATTTCTAAAACTAAACCTCTGCTAACGATAAGGAGCTCGGAGCATGGTGGGCGGCACGGCCATCGTCGTCGGCAAAACTTGAACCTACTTCGGCAAAACTTTCCTAGAATTAAATAACGAAGCCATAGGATTTCGAGGTAGTTTGCCTAGTGCAGACATAAATCCTCGACCTTTTGTTAGGCATTTGCCTTGCAAATTAAGCCCTAACTGGACTTAGGATTCAGAGGTAGTCGTCGATACGATATAAACCCTCACATCTTCGAAATTTATTTGTATGATTCTATCATATAAATATAAGTCCTAATTAATTAAAATTGACAAAATCAAAACATTTAAAAAAACATTAGGATTTTCCTAAATTTAAGCCAAACAATAGGATAGTCGGGAAATTACCGAAGTTTACTTCGAATCTGTGATTTCTCCTACCTTTCTTCCTTTGGATTCACAAAACAAAATGTTCCAAACTTGATCCATTCCCTATTGAAATTCCAAAATTCAATCCCTTGAAAACTTAAACTTTGAAATCCTTGAGAGCGAGAATTATTGATTATTATCGAGAGTTTTCTTAGGTGATTCCCGTCACTTAAGATGTAATTAACTATAGGGGCTTGCCCTTATAGGGAATTTTGAAGAACCCGAGTAATATAAACCTGTTTAATGTTTTCATATTAAGCGAGGGAATTTTGTCGGCTTATAAAATTGGTTCGCGGACCGAACGGATGTCACAAATCTTCTAGTTTATTTAATCGAGCCCCACCGTCGAGCGAGTGTGTCTATCCTTAGGGATAGATACACGGTTTGTGGTGCGGTGCTCGTTTATATAAACTATTTGGAATGTGAGATCGGTTTAGTCTCATATCTTAAAACCTTCAAATTTGAAATTATTTTCAAAATCAAATACTATTTTTCAAATTATTTATTTTAATTAAATTAAAAATTCGCCGACGACTTACGTTAGGCGACCCCCCTTTCAAAATAAAACACAACCTAAAAATATGCCGACGGAGCTGCGGTTTTAGATGGGTCAATTGAATTTAGAGCCATCCGGATCTCTCGAGTCGAGGGTATGGCACTGAGATGTAGATTACTGGTGTATTGGTACTTCTCATGGAACATGGAATCATCAATGGGTTTCCTGCACAAGGGGTTGTGATTGAGGAGCTTTTCAAAGTATGAGACAGACATCCGGCCCAATCTCATTATCATCGATGAGCATTCTCCCATCCGAGGACAAAATGGAGTGAATGGTGTTGCATTTTCTTCTATATTTGATACGAGCTCGATAAAATTGAGTATTTCTATCCCCATGAAGGAAATGGTTAAATGCAGCTTTCTGTTTGAGATACTGATCCAACTTCTCAGTAGCAGTAAGGAGATTCAGTTGTGCAGAGTAGAACATATCTTCAGGTTCAAGTCCAGCTTCGACGGCGGCTTCCACTTTAGACAATTTCCTCTCGGCTTCATTAACGACGACGACAAAATCCCCAATAGAAGTCCAGCTCCATTTTCTAAGGGCTTTGCTTAAATTTTTCTACGGTATACTTAGCTTAATTAATGGATCGAGGTCTGGTCCTCACAAATCCGATGATCCTTTACCACATTATGAAAACCCTCATAAGTGGACCAAACATTTAAATATGCGAAGGGAGGGGAGTATTGGAGCGGCTAGGAGAGGTTATGGAGATGAGGAGGGGCATGTGATCGGATCCGGAGAAGTTTAGATGAGTAACATATGTTTGAAGCCAACTTGTAAGCCAATCATTATTCACGAGGACCCCGTCGAGTCTCTCCCGGATTTTACCCCTCTTCCAAGTGAACTCGGATCCTCTAAAGCCAATGTCGAAGAGGTTGGCGGCAATGATATTATCAATGAACATAGTCATATCGGGAAGCTTGGGAGGTACTGCCTCCTTTCTTCTCACGGGTAGACCCAATCTTTGTTGAAATCACCTCCAACTAACCAAGGTGAATGCAAGCGTAAGCTGATCTCATGAAGTTTGGTCCCATAACAATTTTTGTCGGCTCTATTGCGGCCACCATAGACAAAGGTTGCGGTGCCATGTCTTCCATTAATGCGAAAAGAAGAGTGAATAAATTGTTTGTTGTCAATGAGAACAATCCAGGGAAACCTCTTTTCGCGAGAAAACCCAAATTTTGTTGTTGCAATTAGCATAATGAGAGAATCCATGTAATTTGCTGATAATCTTACGTGGACACTTGTGAACTAGTGGTTCCAAAATAGAAATGCACCAAAATTTATATTTTTTGTTAAGATACAAAAGCCTTTTGAAAGTTAGGGGATTAGCAATACCCCTAATGTTCCAAATTAGGAAACTAATCATAGATTAGGTAGAGGGGTGAGGAAGAGCGAGATCTAGATCTAGATCTACCCACAGTTAAAGAATTGCCAGCCAGTTCCCCCACAGAAAGAGGAGTACCCAGCTTCTGAACTTCAGAAAGAGCCTTTTTTTTCTGTTTCTTGGAGATCTGTGTGAGCCATTTGCCTTCCAAATCCGATTGCATCTGATTAACTTCAACTTGAGTGGGGACACGTGGGTCGGTTAGTCGCTCGATTGATGGAGTGGGTGTGATCATTCGACTTCCAATTCCTCCTTTCTACAACGGTCGGTGGGACAGCGGCGGTAGGGAAGGCTGATTCATAAGCTGGTAAGGGGGAGGGGTTGATCTAAGGAGGGCATTACCAACACCAGTGATAGGAGTAGCAAGATGAATTGGAGCTTGTGGAGGGGAAATACCAGCTGGTCCCCCGAAAGCTGGAAGAAATTCAGCGGACACGGAGGCCCCGGATCCGATGAGCAACAACGGTTTCATGTGAGGAAGTTTCGATTGTAGTTTTACCGGTGTTACGTAGCTTTTCTGCTAGGAGGGTGGAGTCTAAAACATTTCTCATTGGTATGTCCAAACATTTTACAATGAGAGCGAAGTAAGGCTTTTGTTGCATAATGACTTCTTGCCATTGTCCCTCGCTTAGCGAGAACCAATCCGGATCTTGTGGACCATAGGCAAGGTAATGTCCCTCTCAACTTGGATTCTAGCTGCTTCAGATTTAGCCTTATTTAGAGTTTCAGTATCAAGTCTTAGGGGTGTGCCAAGAGATCTACCAATTTGGAATAGTGTTGTTTGGTTGAAGTACCTATAGGGAAGATTTGGTAATTTGAACCTAATAGGAACAATGGGTGGGTCTTTGCTGGGATCAAAGTTGGGGGTCCAATTGATGATTTTCATTTCCACCCCAGCTATGTTAATAACTTGTTTAGCAAACAGGAGTGCATAATCCTCTTCATTAGTGAAATTAATTAGCAAATGTCTCCCATCTAAAAGTCAATTTTCCAATTGCCCTTGAAGTTAAGGGATGCGAAGAAATTTCGACAATTTCCATCTTGGGGTGTCCAGGCATGAATTTGCCAATCGGAGAAAGTTTCACCTCCTCATCCAAAGCTGACGGTTCTTCATCGGTGAAAATAACGAGCGAGGCAACCTTCTTTTACTTCAAGTGGGTGAATAAAAGGGCGGGAGATCTTCCCTGCAGGCGGCCTCATGAAGGTTTTGGGGGAAAATGAGTTTAGAGGGGTCGGATGTCGAAGGGGCATTGCCCAACCACTCCGGCATAAGTGGCTTTAGCCCAGCTTAAGTTGGTTTCCAAATCAATTGGACAAGCCGTAGGGAAGCCCGGTCGGGGAAACCCCACCGGCGGGGAGCGGGAGATAAACCAGGTGGGACAAACCAGAAAAGTGAAATAGAAAAGACCACAAAGAACAAAGAGAGCCTTGCAGGTAAGAACATCAGGATGTGGAGCTCAACAAGCAAGCAATGGAACGAGTAAAATTTTAAAAAGGAAGAGCCGGGAAGACTCGAAACGACGAGAAAAGTGACCAAATCACAAGCCGAACTTCACAAAAGGCCAAAGTGGGAGGAACCAAGGCCGAGAACCGACCGGAGATCTCACGAGACTTAGCACGGCGAGTCATGGTGAAACCCTAGCAGAGCAAAATCCTTACCAGCCGCCATATATATATATATATATATATATATATATATATATATATATATATATATATATATATATATATAATAACAAAATGGTTCTGCTGGTAAGGAGGGTGGTGCTCTGTAGGGTTGCTTCTGGCTGTTGGCGGTTTGGATGGAGCCTAGTAGGTTCTTTCTCCTGTTTCTTCTTCTGGAGAGACTTCCTCTTGGGTTTTTTTGGTTGTTTGGAAGGGTTTTGTCTTTCTCGGGTTGGAAGATTTTCAAATTTTCTTGTTGCATTAGGTTGGTTTGGTGTGGGGGAGGGCTTCCTGTCGTTACATGGCTAACCTGCTCGGCCATATCCTATTGATGCTTGCTACTAATGCTCTGTGGGCTAAAGCTTCTTATCTTTGGGGTAGTGGGTATGGGGAACTATGCCCACAAATCCTTTGACCATTTGGTTTTTCCCAAGCATTGCATGATATTCTTCTTGGTAGGGGTAATGCCCCTTTCATTAATCTTGTTGGTAACGAGGATGGCTACTTTCTTTGTGTTGTTCTCCAAAAATGACATGAAATGTCTTAATGATTCTATTAAGTTTTGTTTGATTGGGAAGTTTCGGATGGGACATCCAAAGATGGAATATGTAAGGAAGAGTTTTGAGGATTTAAACCTTGCTTTGGAAAATTTGGAAGCTTGGAGCTGCTTGGATGGTAGGCATTTGCTCATTAGACTTTCTAATGAGGAAGACTATGCAAAAGTTTTTGGCAAACAATCTATCCTAATTGTCTGGAACATATATGAAGTTATTAAAGTGGACCCCTGAATTTGATCCACTAAAGGAGCCACCTATCATCCCCATGTGGTATAAAGCTACCTAATCTGCCTATCCGATTATATGATCACGATGCTCTATTTAACATAAGTCGAAGCACTTTGGGAACCCCTTTAAAAACGGACACTCATACTTTTGATCTAGCTAGACCGGCGGCGGCAAGGGTTTTAGTGGAAAGGGATATTACTCTCCACGATATCCATAGAGTGTGGGTGAGAACGGATGAGGATTTACACGATGAGGGTTTACGCGGGGAGGTGGAAGTAGAATTTAAACCATTTCTACTGCAAGCACTTGTAGAATGTTTGGTCATGAGTTGGAAAATTGCTACGGACTTCATCCTCCCGGCAAGAAGAAACCTTTTAGTAAGAAGAAGGTTAACTTGGCTCTGAGGGATGTGCGGGGTCGGAATGCTTTGGCTTGTCTCCGGGGATGTGGTTATTCTTGACCCTCAGAGGATCGAAAGAGGAAGTACGGTTGTGAAGGGGAAAAAGAGGATGCGCGAGAATGTGAAGGAGCGGCAAGGTGTGGTGGAGGGGGTGAAACCATGAAGATTATAGAAGTGAATCCCCTCCACAGGATTATCGGGGAAGTGGAAAATAGAATGGAATTGGCGGGGAAAGATTCGAGTGGTGAATGAGGAGCGAAGTACGGATGGCAAATTCGGAAAAACGGTAAAAGGAAGAAAAGTAAATCGAGAGATACAAAGTCTCTGGAATCCCGGCCTTTATGTGATCCTCACGATAGCCCTCTGCGCCCACTAGGACTAGGGGAAAAGGGAAACTCTTCTAATATGATAAATTTTAAATGTTTGGAATATAAGAGGGGCTGCTCATCCCTCCTCTCTTAGCAGAGTTAAATATATGGTTAAATATTACAAGCTATGGTGTTTTGCTTTACTTGAACCCATGGTTAATAAAAATTCTCGATGCATCATTAAAAAATTCCACTAACTTCCAATGTTGGATTAATGTGAGTAATAAGATGCGGGTTTTTGCTAGAAAGGAGTTAAATTGTTCTATTTTGGTAGACCATCGACAATTTATGCATATTCGAGTTTCTATTGGTGATTTTGTTGGTTTTTTCACTTTCATTTATGCTTAGCTCAGCTCTGTTCTTGACGAGAATCTTTGGAATAACTCTGGTTAACATTGCTCCGAGCATCGATTCATTTTGGCTTGTTGGTGGAGATTTTAATTGCCTTTCTTCTTCTTTGAAAAGAAGGGTGGTGCTTCTCTAGTTTGGGCTTCCATGAATAGGTTCAATCGATTTAATGCTTGATGCGGCAATCTTTGATACGGGTTTTTGTGGTCCGGCCTACACATGGAGAAGGGGTAGAACACAGGAGAGACTTGACGAGTCTTTGAGGAATTCCTCTTGGCTTCGGCAATTTCCACTATACCATTGTGACTCATTTATCCATGGGTGGCTCGGATCACGAGACCTTTGCTCATCTCTATTAACAACAACATTGACTGATAATGGTGGTATGTTCAGATTTCAAAACATGTGGACTAAGCACCCAGATTTTCTAGCTGAACTAGGGAAGGTATGGGTTTCCCCCATGGGAGGCTCCTCTTGGGGAAACCTATGGAATTTGCACAAAATCACTGCTCAGCATTTCGAAGCTTGGAATTGGACGGTTTTGGGAATGTACGGGATAATCTTAAGAAGGTCTGAAGAGGATGTGAGTCTTCTGTGAAAGTTGGTTTTATTAATGGTGTGGGCGGTGAAGCGGCTCTTTATAATGCACAAGATCGATTCTTTGGTCCAGGTTCACATACCGGGGAGGAGTTTTATAAACGAAGCGATGCTTGCACATGATTTATTGAAGGGGATAGAAACACTAAGTATTATCATGCATTCATTAAGTATAAGAGGAAGTGTAACATGATTCTTTCCATCAACGATGAAGCTGGGATTGTGCTTCATAATGCGGAAGATATAGCTTTGGATGATGTTAACCACTTTGCTCGAATGTTTACCCAACCCGATATTTGTCCTACCCTTATTTATGAGAATTTGCTACGGACCAGAATATGTATGTTCAGAATCTTAACTTAGTGGAAATCCCGGGGGAGGAGGAGATAAAAAATGCATTAGACTCCTTAGATGATGCTAAAGTTGCGGAGTCCGATGGCTTCTCTTCCAACTTTTATAAAGGCTGGTTGGACGGTTGTTGGGAAGGAGATTATTCGAAGTCTGTACAAGACTTCTTCCGGGGTATGGATCTTCCCGGGTATTTTTACGCACTCTACAATTGTTTTAATCCCAAAAAACAAATTGAGAAAATCATGGGGAGATTACGGACCAATTAGCCTTACTTCGTAATGTCCAAAATTATCGGTAAAATCATCATGGCAAGACTGCTGACCACATTTGAATCTTCGATTTGCCCAGGTCGAGTTGCATTTGTGAAGGGCGAGATCGATTTCGGATAATATCTTGCGGCTCGGGAATTGGTTTTAGATTTAGATAAGAAATGTAGAGGCAACAATGTGATACTCGAAATTTGGATATAAGAAAAGCATATGATACCATCGGTTGGGGGTTTATCACCCAAACTTTATATCTTAGGGGTTTTCGACGGAGTTTTGTTCGGCTCATCCATAGGTGGCTAAGCAATAATGCTCATTCTGATGAATGGGAAATGCCATGGGTTCTTTAGAGCTTCCGGAGGTATCGAGCGAGGTGATCCTCTCTCCCTCAACATTTTTATCCTTGATTTTGACTACTTATCCAGATTATTAGATTTTGTCTTCACCCGAAACACCAAGTTCGGCTTACCATCACGGGTCGATTTAATTGTAAGTCATTTATCTTATGCTGATGATATCATTATCTTCTCTAAGGCTTCTAAAGTGGCTATTAAAAAAGTAATGAAAACACTAGCTCATTTCGAGGAGGTTTACGGTTTGGAGCTTAATCTTCGGAAATGCCATTTCTACCATAGTTCTAATGTCGGCTGATGATGAAAACACGGATTCGCGATTACCATGGCTTTCGATGCTGCTACTTTGCCTATCGGTTACACAGGAGTCCATTTGATTAAGGGAAGATCGAGACAAACTCATTTTCGAAATCTACGAGAAAATCAAAACACAAATTTACGGGTGGTCTAATTCCTTTTTGTCCAATGGGGGAGGCTAACTTTCTGAAGAGCATTTTTAGCGCCCTCCCCTCATGCTCTACGAGATGTTTATCATGAAAAGAGTACACGAACAAGCATTGGCGGAATTTTCAACAAATTTCTTTGGGGTACGGTCGGCATAAGCGGATCCATTGGTCATCCTGGAAGCAACTTTGTAAACCCCTTCGAGTGGGAGTGCAGGGTTTAGAAGCTTTGAACGACTCGGCTTCATAAATTTATGTAAATTGTGGATTAGATTCGAAGCTAATGATACCATTTGGGCTCGGTATATGCATGGTAAATGCGTAGAAAGGATCACCCATCTACGGTGGTGCCTAAGGCTAGGGGACTCTAGATTGTGGAAGGAATTCTTGAAGGTCGAAGATAAGGCTGAAAAGACCTTTATCTAGGAGATGGGAGAGGGTCATATCAATTTTTGGCTTGATAATTGGGTGTGGGGAGGGGAGAAACTCACTTGCCCACAAAATGTTGATGGACCTTCTATATCTAAATGCTATGTTAATACCTTTTGGTCTGAAAACCAATGGAACTGAGAGTGCAGGAAAACATCCTAAATCACGACCGGCTACGGCGGTACTCTTGACTCCCTTTCATCACTGAAAAAAGAGATAAGATTATCACCGAAGCGACGACTTCATCAAAGTCGGGGACCTTTATCTTTCGGAAATTCTATTCACGGGACCATATCGAGGTGGGGACTGGTTGTGGAGCAAGCTGCTTGTCTCCTTCCATGTCCTTCTTTTGCTTGGAGATTAAGACATTTATTTCTTCCTGCGATGATATCCTCGAATTAAAGGGAATTAGAGGGCCTTCCTGCTATGCATTATGTATGCGGGAGGAAGAATGCAGGGATCATTTGTTCTTCGGGTGTGCCTTCTCTCGAGAGGTACGGAGGCATGTGATAAGCGGGATTCGGGTAGATACTTTGCAATTAAGTTGGGTGGACCTATTGATGTGTTGGGGGGACGGCATAAGGTGAATCTCTTGGTGGTTCCTTGTGTTGTGGCTTGGTTTATACTGGATGGGCGAAATAAGGTTAGATTTGAGGGGTGTTACGTCCCTGCCTCCCTTATTCTTGCTCATTGCTTAACTTACCTTAAGAAACTTACTAAATATCACAAATTCAACTGATATACGCAAGTAGGTTACGAACATTCCTCCCCCTTTCTCTCGGTTCTTTGGGTGGTCCCCTCCCTCTTCTATTGGATCGAAGTTAATGCGATGGAAGCTTGAAATTCGGCGGGCGGGGATTGGTGGCATCTTTAGAAATGGGGTGGGGCATTGCTTATTGTTCTTACTACTCTCTGTTGAGGTACGTGATGCTCTTGAGGTTTGAAATGGTGGCCATCTTTTGGGCGATTAAAATTGCCGAGAATACGTGATGTGAGATTCCTAATGGTAGAATCGAGACTCTTCTAATTGCATTAGCTTCTGCAAGGAGCTGAAGTTGCTCCATGGTACATTCGAGAGATGGTTGAATAGAGTGAAGGGAGAGGTTGAGAGTATAAATGTAATTTTTCATATATACCTAGGGAGGGTAATGCTACGCACCTTGGCTTGCATCTCGGGGTTATTGTAAAAGGGAAATTTTGGTAGAAACTACACCTCCACCTTCCCTTGCGGTTTGTTGCATGGTGATAGGATAGGTCTTCCTTTTGTAAGAACATAAGATGGTGATTAATATACTTCTTGCCTGCTAGGCAAGTTTTTTGAAAATATATATATATATATATATTATATGTTTTTGGAAATATAATATTTAAAAATCTAAAACTATTCTTATTCCTTCCCCGGCAACAGCACCAAAAACTTGACCCAATTTTTGTATTTCCAAAAACAAGGATTTGTTACCACTGCTAGAAAATTTAATTTCTGGCAAAGGTGCGAAACACTTGACCTGGAATAACTTGTTATATAGATGTGTACCAAATTTTAATTACGGGAATAACATTAAATAAACTTGATTGCTACTTAATGCTAGGCCGTTAATGTTTAATAATTTTTTAAATATATGTTTATATAGAAAAAATATAATTTAAAAAGAAAATATTTTATATACTTTTTGGGTACTACGCAAGTATACGTATCATTTCAAGTAATATACGGCTTTGAAACAAAGACCCCAATATCGATCACACGGGGAAAAGAATATGGTAATAAATTTTTAAATATTGTATTTCAAAATTCTTTTTGTATTTTAATCTAACTATAAATTACTTTTAATTTACTAGATGCACATAAAGAAAACAATAATAAGAAAATGATTTTGTGAAAAACAACTTTCTTCCCTTCAATTAATCGAAGATTTTTAAGATAATTTAATATTCGTTGGAGAACTTGTTTTATGGTATTGTGCCAACTAGAAGCATTCCTATTCTTTACCCTTTGATCCAGGCGCAAAGAACATTGGCTAAATTACAGATCAGGTCTGGATGTATTGTTAGTAGAATGTGTTAATCTAGACTCACACCACTAGATGTCCAAGGGTGGCTATGTTCGTCCCTACAAGTGACCCTTTCCTTATCTATAAATCAAATAATATGAATTTAGTCTGTCACTCTAAAAACTTATCAATTCTACACCCTTTAAAACTTATCTTCCTATTTATTTTGCACTTCACCTTAAATCGCCCGCACATGGCCTTCGACTACCCAAGGATTCATGTGACATTTA